>JBDJHY010161184.1:0-12601 GCA_039654485.1 Withania somnifera | reverse complement strand
TGGGGTTGCCCTGTCTTGTTAGTGCAAAAGAAAGATTGTTCCAATATCAATTATTGTTTGTTGAAAAAATTTAAAATCAATAATAAATACCCCATTCCAAGTATTGATGACTTTTTCGATCAGCTTCAAGGTTTTAGTCATTTCTCAAAAATTAATCTTTATTCTAGCTATCATAAACTTATGGTTAGAGAGGTAGACATTCCTTATTTTAGAACCTGTTAGGGGCATTTTGAGTTCATGATTATGTCTCTTGTTTTATCTAATGCTTCTACAACTTTCTTGGACTTCATGAACGGGGTGTTCAAGAAATGCTTGGACCTGTTTGGGATTGTTTCAATAATGACATTTTGGTTTACTCCAGAAGTGAGGATGAGTTGTTCCTCAGATCCTTAGAGAGCGTTAATTTATGAAAAATTCTTTAAGTGTGAGTTATCATGTCTAGTGAGTGTATTTGAGTAGATAATCAGAGGATTTACTTTCTCAAGAATTGTTCTAAACCAACTTTTCCTTCTAATATCCATAATTTTCTAGGTCTATCTAGGTATTACCGTAGTATAAGGATTTTCCTCCATAACCTCTCCTTTGACCCATTTTACTTAGAAGAAAGTGAAGTTTTGAGTAGTCAGATTCTTGTGAGAGGAGTTTTCAAGAGTTGAAAATGAGGTTAACTTCAGCTCTATTTTTGAATTTGCCTTAGGGTTTTCTTGAGTATTGTGATACTTTTTGAGTTTGTTTGAGTTGTGTATTGATGAAACAGGGTAAAGTCGTAGCTTATGCTTCTATAAAGCTTAACGTTCATGAGAAGAATTATCCTAATCATGATATTGAACTGGCATTTGTGGTCTTTGCTTTTAATATTTGGAGGAACTACTAGTAAGGAGTGCATGCATATATATTCACTAACCATATGAGACTTCAATATATGTTTGAGAAGAAAGATATAAATCTTTGTTGGAGGGGTGGTTATCGTTGAAGGACTATGATATGAGTGTGATGTATCATCCACACAAGTCCAATATAGTGGATGATGTCGTTAGTAGGTTTTCCTTGAGTAGTTTGTGGCATATTGATGAGGGTAAATAGAGTTAGATAAAGGTGTATAGACGTACACAGGTTGGGGTTATACTATTTGGTTATGTAGATATGGGTATGTTAGTGTAGAATGCTTTTAGGCTACCTCTTGTTGTTGATGTGAAAGAGAAGCAAGATAGTGATCCAGTCCTAATTCAGCTAAAGAGTGTAGTCCAGAAGCAGAAAGCCCAGGTTTTATCCCAACAGGTATATAATGTTCTTTATTAGTAGGATCACTTTTGTGTTCAACATCTGATGGGTTGAGAGAGAGGATATTTTCAGAGGCTCATAGTTGTAGGTTGCTATGAAGATATATAAGGATTCAAGAGAGGTGTATTAGTGGAGTGGTATGAATAAAGACATAGTCGGGTATGTGACTAGGCATCCTGACCATCAGCAACTGAAAGTAGAGCATCAGAGACCAGCTGGTGAGTTGTAAAATTTTGGTACTCCGACATGGAAATGGGAAGTGACTAATATGGACTTTGTCACTGATTTTCCCTTATTCCATAAGCCTGATTCTTTATGGGTTATAATATATCACATGACTAAACTAGTTCTTTTCATTCCTGTTCACACTAGTTATTCGATAGGGAAATATAGTAGGATTTACTTGCAGCAAATTATCAAGATGCATGGAGTGCCTTTGACTATTGTTTCAGACTGAGATACACAATTTACATCACAATTTTGTAGATCATTCAAGAGGGGTAGATACCCAAGTTTATTTGAGTACAATATTTCCCCAGTAGATAGATAGTCAAGATGAGATAACCATTCAAATAGTAGAGGATGTGCTGAGGGAATGTGCAATAAATTTCAATGGCAGCTACATTTAGCACTTGCCTTTGATATAGTTTGCATACACAAAAACTATCACTCCAGTATTCAGATGGACCCATTAAGGATTTGTATGAGAGGATATAAAGGTCTATGATTGGTTGGATTAAGGAAGGTGAGGCATCTAAGATAGGTCCATAGATTGTTCATGATTCGATACAAAAGGTTTAAATTACTCTAAAGAGGCTGAAAATAGCTTTGAGTGGACAAAAATCCTATTGCAGATGTAAAAAGAAGAGATCTAGGTTTGATGAGGGTAATTGGGTGTTCCTAATGGTGACTCAGATTAAAAGAGTCATGGGATTTGGTAAGAAGATAAATCTTAGTCCATATTATATAGGGCCATATAAGATTATGAGAAGGGTGGTTAATATTGTCTATGAGTTAGACCTTCCAGCAGAGTTAGCAGTTGTTCACCCAGTTTTTCATATGTTCTTGTTGAGAAACTGTATGAGTGATCCAATGTCGGTAGTTCCAGTTAAGGATATCAATATTTGTGACAAGTTGACCTATAAAGAGGTCCCTTTTAGATCCTTGGCAGAAAGGTTCACGGATTGAGAAACAAAGAGATAACATAAGTTAAGGTTCTTTGGCAGAACTAATTAGTTGAGGGAGCTACATAGGAGGTATTGGAAGACATCATGAATATATACACATACATGTATCCTTCTAGTTCCACTTCAATCTGAGATAATGGACTCTCTATTAATCTTTTCCCTTTGTCCATTCATGATCATGTAGAATTACATGAGCCCCAATATGTGTATTCATGCATTGTTTGGTGAATTCATGGTAGTTGAGGTTAGTTATGATGTATGTCAGTTAGTTGAGATAGTAGCCTATTCATGGTTAGTTTAGTTTAGCCAAGTCAACAAAAACATGTTCATGTTCAGTTCAATTAGTTAGTTTCTCCAACCAGGTTCCTCTTATTCTTGTTATAGTGTTTATTCAAGGATAAATGATCTCAAAGGGGATATATTTAATACTTCATACTTTACTTAAGCTTAAAAACCAAGTTTAAGACTTAAAGGACCAAAAGATTATTCCCAGTTAGCTATGAGTTGAACCACAACTCGTAGGATATCACACCATAAGTCGGGTTAGCTTGTGGGATGATGCCTAAAAATTTAAAGCTTTGAAAGATCCCCATAAGTCATACTATTACTCATGAGGTGAAATACCACTAGTTATTTTTTGTACTCGTGCTTTGCTCAACAGGAAGTCATTTCCAGCTCCGTTCCTAGTAATTCACTTCACGTGTAGTGAAGTAGAATTCCATGACTCGTGGTATGGACTCATAAGTTTTTATGCATTTTACAGTAGCCAAAGTAAACACCACAACTTAAGACATGATTCTTGGAGTGGAATTTCACGATTCATAGGGTGGGCTCTTAGTGTGCTCCAACGAATTCTAGTTCAATTATTGAAGGGATGTTTTGTAATTCTCCATGCCTGTTTTACCTAATCCAGTCATTTTTCTAAATATTGGTTAGTATAACTACCCCAAATAACCTATCTATTCATTATTCATTTTTGCAGATAAAGCAAAAGTTTCATATCAAAGTTCTTCTCTCTAAGTTCAAGAAAGGCTAGGTTTTATCTCTAAAGTTCAAGTCAATAATTCTTTAAGGTTCAAGTATGTGTGCTATGAACAAGGGTTTCATTCACCCTTGATACCAAATCCCTTGAGTAATTTGTTCATGAAATAACATAGAATTCTAGGGTGAATCCCCAAATTCTTGTTCATGATGGAATTCTGAAATTTAGCACGTTCTTGATCATTATCATCATTATTTAATAAATCCATGAGAAATTTAAATTTTTTATGAATTCAAGCGTGAATTTTATAAATTTCTCTAAATTGTAAAGTATTGTCAAGTTCATTATTATGAACTCTTTATATGGAGTTTTCTACATTGTTCATGATTTTGGCAATAATGTCATGATTTATGTTAGGGTTCATGTGTCGTTTAGGGTAAATTCACATATAGATACTATCAGGTTTTCATGAATTATGAGTTGATGGTTATGGCTTTCTAGACTTAAACCTGAGATGGACTCAGAATGATCAAACAAGAATGTTTAGTAGCCCAAGTTATAGGTCAGCTAGTTTAAGTATGAGCATAAGATAGACCTGAATGAGTAATAGTCAACATGAGTTAGCTCTTTTGAGTAGTATTAGCACCTAGGGGATTCGAGTGACATAACCCTTATCATATACCCCATGTCGCCAAATATAGGAGAAAATGGTACGGCCCAATGAGTGCCTAGTTATGTTAGGATTAGTAGATCCATTAGAAATTCATCTAACGCTCCTTGAACCAATGAGGTTTAAGGATATCTACCATTATGGTGAATATTGAACTCCATAGCCATGTGATCATAAGATATATTTTATAGAACCACTAAAAGTCAACAAAGTTAGTTAAGTGTCAGTTTGAGTTGGAAGGTTTGAAATATAGCTTTTAACTAAAGTCAACTGATTTAATTTAAAAAAAACTAACTTTGCATGATTTTATAGTGAGTTATTTTGTACTATTAAAGTGAATCTTTGAACTAATATTGTTTACATTTGCATATTATTTCTTACAAAAGTGAGTTTTGAAGATTGAGTTTGATAGTACTTGTTTTTGCACTACATAGTAATGAGATATTTCACTGCATATTATATAGTCTATTCTATTCCTTATACATGTTCAGTACATTCAATGTATTAATCACATATGTTGCACTACATGAATTACCAATGTAGATCCTTCCAACTGTCTCGATGGTTGTGGTTAATTAGATCTAGCATTCCTAGAAGTTAGAAAATTTGCTGAGTCCTCCTTGGTTTGGGGACCCATGCTATGAATATTATTTATTATTTTATTATGAGTAGATCTAGGACTATAGTTTTATTCCTTTTTTATTATTTGGAGACTAGAAAAGAGGTTTGTTCTAGTGGTCTGGTACTTAGCGAATAGGGACATTCATATAGATGATGTGTTAGTTTTGATATTGAGTTTACTCTTATTCATTTACTATATTTGTTTGCTTATATGTAAGGTCCATATTTTATGTTTTATTCATCAATATTTCTTCCGCTAAGGGTGAGTGAATAGAGATATTTATGAGCCAAGGATCCATCCAAGGCTACTTAATAGATAAAGACGCTGTGTGGCTCCCTGGGGGTGACTTCAGGACATGACACGAGACACCTCTAAACTATATAACTAATATTATACATCCCCTAATTTGTTTCCTCCATCTAAGGTTCAGAACCTGAGGTCTCAGTTTAAAATTTCAGCAGAGATAAAAATTACTAAGTGATTCTTCCATTTTTCCTAGCCTTGATGGACAATGTTACCTAATTTATTACTAGTGGCAAGTGGCAGGTATTCTATTGATTTAGTATAGGTACGTTAAATCTTTCCCAGACACCACATTATAAAAAACTTATATCTAAGGTCATGTTGTTGGTAAGATAAACTTGTATCATTCCTATCTAATCACCTTCACTTAATATTTCTTTGGTTACATTTACCTCTCTTTAAACTATTTGTAGTTAACCTATCAAACCTTTGAGCGGAGACATCTGGTGCATCTCCTCTTTACATTTTGGAATCATCTCAATCCTATTACCATATATTTTCATTTATCGAGTTGACTCCTACCTTATTTAAAATATCTTTATTTCTTATCTCTCCTACTATGTTCATACATCCATTAACACATCCTCATTCACAAATTTTACATTCTGCAAGTGGGGAATTTTTGACTGTGCAACACTCATCTCTATATTTCTTTGTAGAATTTTCCTTTAGTTTTTGGTGGTAACTTCATAGCACACAAGACTATATATTCAAGCCTCCATTTCATCCACCCTTCACCAATATGGTGTGTGACATCCATATCTATATTATCATTCTCTTGCATAATAGGACTAAGCTTACTTAAAACTTCCTCTCTTTTGGATGACATGTGTATCAAGATTCACTTCCATGCTGACCTCATGTGTTGCAGTACTGAACTTAGACATTAAATATTTATCTATGACTAATCAACCTAAACCTCATGAGTGGTGAATTTATGGAACATTTAGCATCAATTTCCAAGACTTTTGATGTACTTAATGCATTATAGATAAGTTCTTATGTGATTTTGTTTTATTTCAAAAATAAAGGCCTTGAAACCACAAAAGGAGTGAAAATGCTGAAAGAGATGAAAACATAGACAAATGGAACAAAATGATAAATAAGTGAAAAAATCCATAAACAAAAACCACTGTTCCTAGATACGGATCGTAAAACATGCCACAACTCTATAGAAAATAGAATTTGGTTCAAAATGAAGATCAGAATAACATACTCAAGCTCTAACTATGTAAACCACAAAAGCTATCTGTGATCATGGAAGTAAGATTGTAGAAGAGGATTTGAATACCTGAAGCTGAAAAAAATTGTCTAACTCTGCAATCGGAGGACCATTTATGCGGTCCATATTTAATGTTCTCGACCCGATTTCATCCTCTAAACAAGACTTTAGTGGCCTTTTTGTAATATTTATATATTTTTTATATAAAATGCATTTTTAAGTTTTTTACCATATGCACAATGGTGAGTAGCCAGTTAGTGAGTACAATAGATTAGAAACTTTTTCGATTATTTTTTAAATTGAGAGAGTACACATGAAACTATATATAAAATACATTCCATTCAATTTTTATTAATTCAATTAGCATTTTGTTCCTAAAATTCATCACAGATTTTAAATATTTTAGCTAATTAATTGAGTTATTGGTACAATTATGGAATGTCCAATCAAATTTATGCATTTTCTCAGCCATGAATGACTAAACTTTCTTATCCATGGGTATGATAATATGGATGTAAGCTAGATTGATTGAGTATGATTTCCTTCTAGGGGTACTGATTTATATTCAATGGTTGCAAATATAGGTTTAACTTTCAAACTTTCATCTTGCTTGAGAGAGAAGATGTGAAGTTGGGTAAGAGGATTATCAATAGGGTTTGGGTTCTAAGCCCATTTAAGGAGCATAGCCCGTGAGGATGCCGTGTATTGAGTTGAAAATGGTTGTTTAGTTTGGATATGCTATAGGTTTCAGAGAATCAGAGTGAAATTGGGTTGTAAGTCAATAGAATGCAAAATATATCTAAAACCTATACTATCCATCGAAAACCTCAAATCTAGATGAGATTCAAAAATCCAATCAAATTTTCTTGCCCCAATATACCTAACCCATGGCTATACTTCTCTATTGGTAAAATCATTTATTTAATTTCATAGTTTTATTGCTAAAACTCTATAAATATACTAATTTTTCTATTGTTGAAACCCCTTATTTTTATTTTTGGTTGGATAATTGACAAACTATACAACTCAGTAATAATTGATACACACTATTTGGATAGAAATTCAAAACTATTCCCTGTGAATATGATTGGATTATTATAGTTGATAGGATCGTACATACCTTGGTTGGTTCCAAGAGTTTGGATGAGCATTATAAAAAAATAGGCATTGTTTCCAGAGAATAGTCGATTTTTGTCCATTTTAGCGTTTTCAGTCCCTTTGGTAGTTTGTTGTTTACTATAGTTATTACTTGAGTTTTCGTATAGGTTTTATCATTAGTAGTGACGAAAGTGATGGTTCCAATAATGGAAACAGATATGATAAATTCAGAAACTTTGGGTTGCAAGTGCCATAAGATTTCCATCTGTAGAAGGAGATATAACCTTTAGTGTAACGAGTACCATATTACATCTCTTTATTATGTAAGGTCTATTTGGGAGGCACATCATGAGGATACAAACCTTCATTTGAGAAATTTTGTGAAGGTTCGTTCTCCCTTCAAAAAAGCCAACATCACACAAGAGTTGATCCGAGTTAGACTCTTTCTCTTCTCATTGACCCAAGATGCCACTATTTGGTTAGAAGAATTTCTAAAGGATTCTATTACCTCGTGGAGTGATTTAACAATTGCATTCTTAGAGATATTTTTTGTATAATAAAAGTGGACAATAAGCAGGAGTAATTTAGACAAGCACAAGTTAAACCATACATAATTTTTTATCAAAACATAAAAACATGATACCAAGTTCCACAAAGCATAAGAAGATTGTCCAGATATTTATTAAACAACTATCACAAGCATAAAATTATCCATATTCAGGCAGTGTTTCCCTGATAGCATCCTAGATGAAACAGTTTGCACTTTAGCTGATATGAGTGAGTCTATAAGTTACTCAATATTCTCATGTAGGATAGTCATCATTATTTATAACCTGGTCAACTTAAACATGATATCAGAACACACATGAGGAGGAGATGATGAGGATGATTTAGATGAAAACTTGTTAGTGACCCAGTTTTCACCTAAACGAACATATCCTATACTTTTGAGGGCACGCAATTTTTAAGAAAGTATAATATTAGTTTTTGGTAAGTGAATGATATCAAACCTATCATCCTAAATAATACAAGATATAATCATACCATAAGAAAGATCAGGAGATACTCTAGAGTTAACAATTATATGGTTTTCACGACCCAAAAATTAAGTTGTGACGGCGTCTACATCCCACCTCTAGACAAGTCTAAAACCTGGATGAGAGAGGTCAGTGATGGTCCAATATCCAATACCAACAGAAGAAAACAAAAGAGATGAAGAGAAGATGTAGTAAAGGTTAGAAGAAGGTAGAACAATACACAAAACTTAAACCCCAGAACCTAGTAGCATGGCTATAGAGCGTCTATATATACAGAACAAAATAAGATATAATAAGCTATGGAAAAAAGTCACAAACAACTATCCTAAATCAAAACCAGGACAATACTGCATTAGAAGAAGAACTAGTCAACCTGGACACTAAATGCTCACCGTGTATCAGAAGTAGCCCTATCTAGCTCGTATACTCACGCCCCCTACTGACTCATACTGGATATATATTACAAAAAAGATACAAAAGTGCAGTATGAGTACCAAAAACACGGGTACACAGTAGGCATTATAGGTCGATCGGTTTAAACCAAGAAAAAATAAGGTAAAGTGTGATCACCGGCAGGTAAGGAAACAATACATAAATGTCAAACAAAAAGGAGATAGTTATGGTAAGTACCAACACATATAGTGAAAGGTCATCAATAGTGAAGCTAAAGATAAAGTATAATAAGAATAGTGTGACGCATACCTGGAGCTCCAGAGAAACCATACAAAGGTAATAATATAATGTCTACGTACAAAGTCATTGTAGTCTACAAAATACACCAATAGAAGATGCGATACAACAAGAAGACTAGCAAGCAGGAAAAACCTACTAGTATCCCATACTATCAACAAGTACAAGAAGGCATACAAGGAACCCAACATGACTCCCCCCTTAAGCCTCAAAGGTACAACTAATCAAAAAATAATGCAATGCAAAGGGGTGCTGAAAAGTAAATGCCATATAGTAACCCAGCATGATCCCCCTCCGGCAACAAGGCACGCGAGATGGGACCCACAGAGGACCCAAATTGTGTACCTCTACTATTTCATAAACCCCTCAACCAGGCTATGCATTATGCATGACATGGATACCCATGCCATCAGAGCTCGAGAAGGGACACAAACCTTATGAAAAACATCATAAAAAGCCATCTAGGGCATAATCATTAAGGCAAAAATTCCAAAAGCTCTGGCTTGGCTCGTATATCATAAATTAGTATCAAGTCCAAGTCCAACCATGTCGGCATATCCAAAACATATTAAAACCCAATTGTTTCCATCTAGTCATCTCAGAAAACACAGTGATAGTCTAGGAAAATAGAGTCAGATCAGGTGAGAAAATAGTTCCATGTTGTACAACAGTCGTAGGAAATTTACATATAGTAGAGGAAGAGTCCTTTTAGTGTCACAACAGATAAAAACCAGGTCATGGTATAAATATCTGACTCAAAAACACAACCGATTTTCCACAACCCAATAATCATGCATGATTATCAAACATAGAAAAAAACAACATAAATCATCTCTAAAGTCACCAGCTAGGATCCAGGGGAATACTGCTAAGCTCTAATCACTATTTCCTTCCCCCTTCACACAAACTATGTTCCAGAGACAACATCAAACACGCGGGTAGGGCCACATAGCTCCATGTTAAATAACAAACCCATATAGCCAGCAAAATAGCCCATAGGCTAGAATAATAAACATAACAAGGATCTAACTAGTGACCCAACCCTGAGCTAGCACTTTACAATAAATATACAATGCTAATCCTCAATCTAAAAAGAGTAAACCATTTGGATAATTTGTTGATCACCGTCCACTGTTAATCAGTAATTATAATTTTCTCTTGAAAGAGTATGAAATTAGAATGAAGTACGATTTCGAAAAACCATGTAAGCAAATAGCATGGAAATAATTTTAGACCTCAAAGGAACTGAAAAATGAGAATTCAAAGTCATTTGAGCTAAACAAAGACTTTAGTAACAACAATTAAAAAGGAACTAAGTAACCTTAGGGCCATATTAACCTCTGAAATGAGTCCACCTACCCCCACCCCCACCCCCCGAGAAGCATACCAAGATATAGAACTGCCAAGAAACTAGAATACTAGTTCCAAAAAGTCACAAATAACCTGGGGCAGCTATCAAAATGCTCTAAACACAAAGAAATAGAAATATAAAAATAACCCTGAAGGTCATTATAACATTCACAATAAGGACTTTTATCTGTAAAAGTCCAGAAGAATGAGATACATAAAGATCCAAATAGATAAGATACTTGGCTTGCATATCTCTCTCCGTCTCCTATGTAGCTTCCTCCACCAAATGATGAGCCCAAACTTTAACAATAGGAATCTCCCTATACCTGAGCCATCTCACATCCATAACTATAATGGCCTCAATCTTCTCTACTTAATCCAAGGAATCCTCCAACTAAAATGACTCATGACAGAGTATATCGGAGGGGTCCGATTCATATTGGCGTAGTATGAAGACATGGAAAAGGGGATGAACCACTGCTAACTCTTGAGGTAGGTCCATTCTGTATGCAACAATGCTAACTCATTCAATGATCTCAGATGTACTAATAAATTTGGGGCTAAGCTTTCCCTTTGATGAAACCTCATAACGGCTTTCATAGGTAAAACTCGTAAAAGCACATCTCCCTAACACCAAACTCAAAAGGTAGAAGTGTACAATATGCATAACTCTTTTATTTACACTATGCTTCCAGCAATTGTTAACTCCCTAGCACACGTAAGTATACGTGGTGTCACAAGTAATGCAGTGGCTTTTGTGAGCCAGATGTCAAACCCACAGGGGGCTTGGAATTGTGTATTAGAATTTCCAAATGATTCTAGTAAGATCTTAATCTATAATGCAACATAAGAAATAGGATAGGAGTGTGGTAATTCTATAGTTCTAACGTAACTATGGACCTAAATTAAATATGGGGAGAAAAAACCAAACAACATAGATATAAACAAAAGTCCGAGGGTTATGGCATTACACACAAACAAGAATAGTCTTAATCTTATATAAAGGTGCACATTCTTTAATTGCTGATTTAGGGATTGAAATCATGACTAGGGAGTTACAGCCCTCTAGTCCTTAGTTATGTAAGCACATAACTACTCCGATTGGCACGTATTATATTACTTTCATAAATGCATTAACACTTTCTTCTCTATTAAACCAAGCGAAGCACTAAGTACACTATCATATCTCAGTAACTCATTATGTTTTTAATCTCGGATTAAGGTCATGAATATAAATACACTCCTCGTGCTCCTATTTCACTCACAAGAGTATTGGATTCAATGAACCTCGCAAGTTAAGAGTTAAATCTAATAGTGGCCAATAATTAGAAACACACTAATTACAGAGCGTGAGAACAATCAATGATAAGAACAAATACTACTTTAAATCAAAGTAATCCCATACAAGGTGTGCTAACCATAACCCTAGAACAAGGATATTTGGCAACTAAAGTTCATATTCAATTCGGGGATTATAGTCAAGAACATTAAAATACAAGAATTGAAAGGTAGAGATAACCCTAGGTTGTCAAGTATCCTCTTTTCTTCTGTCTTCAATCCCCCAAGTGTTGCCTCCTTTATTCAATGCCAAAAATCAGCCCCTCCAAGAAAAAAGTTTCCTAATGCATATAGAGGTGCTTGGGTGAAAAGATCAAACTGCCCCAACTAATTCTTCCTTGAACAGGCTTTCTCTGCTGGCGGAACAAGGGGATCACAAACTGATCCTTATCGTGATAGATCTTCCATCACGTCATCCCTATCATGATAGGGGTCACTTTCCTACATTTTTGCCTACTCCGTCCAGCTTGCTTCCCAGCTTGTTCTATCATCCTCCAACTGCCCAATAAACCTAATAAATGCTAATCACATTGGTTAGCGACACTTTACACTTATTTAATCATTAGACACTCATAAATCATATAAATATTCTCAAAACAAAGCTAAAACATAGGACTTAGGTGGCTCTATGGCATGTATAATTGCCTATGATCACCCCTCCACACATACTTAAACCTTTGTTCGTCCTCAAACACTCTATTACATACTCAATTTCAACCTAAATGACAATGATAATAACCACATACTACAGCAACTAAGCCCTTATGCCGGCGAGTGAGGATTACATCTATCAAACCATCAACCATGCCTAACACAACAAG
>JBDJHY010161173.1:0-12601 GCA_039654485.1 Withania somnifera | reverse complement strand
GTTACTTCACCCATACGAACACCCCCAAACAATCCCCATTACTCCTAGTTATAACTAAACAACACAAAACAAGAGCTTTGAAAATGGGTCAAGCCTCTGCTTGCCTTAAATAAAGAAAATCTAATCAAGTCAGGGCTTTTCCTTTGCGCCTAGCCTCCAATCCCGTGATATTTAATCACATACGAGCTAAGTATTAGTAAATACGAGGTTTGATACCCACATTGGCAATTTCATAATCGGGTCCAAAATCATCCCCCAAAAGCAAAAAATCGAGGGTGAAAGGAATTTCCAAATTATTGGTTGAAAATTAAGTTTCCCACATTTTAAGGATAAAAGATATGAAGCTTCATTGAAATAGGAGTAGCAATTGCCCCTCAAAACTCAATTATTCAATATCAAAGTTTTCTTTCATAAAATCCCTAATTTTTTTAATCTAGAAATCACCAAATTAACTATTAAAATATGGAATAATTAGTGGGTACCGAAGACTTGATGTTTTGGAAATTTACCCAAGTGGTTCACTTTGAGAACTACCCTTGAAGATATCCCAATAGAGCTCTCAAAGTAAAAAATAGTGAAAAGAGGAAGAGGAGCTCGTGAACAATGATTATAAATTACTGAACTATAAGAAGCTGATCTGGACTAGTGATACTATAGCTCGTAAATCCCATCTATGAATCCTAATAACTGCTTGATACTCAGTACCTTGGGGTGGATGAAGACCTTTCCTCTGCCTAAAAAAAACCCTTCCTCCAGAAAATGAACTAAAAAACTGTCCAGATGTATGAGGTGTCTTGCCTCTAGTGTCCCCAAACTTCTCTCGCTCAATCAACTCGGCATTCTTGGTCATTCTAATCAGCAAAAGATGCCCCTTGACAGGACGAACTAAACACTTTAATGGAAATAGTATATGACAATCCATGAAAAATATGATGAATTCTCTTAGTTGGATCCATGAAAAGTAATGCAACATATCTTGATAAGGAACAAAATTGGGTCTCATACTCTGAGGCGGGGACAGGATTCGAACCTGCAATCTTCAGGTCATGAGCCATACTGTTGTGTCACCCTGAACTAAGGCCTTAAATATGTTTCAGTTCTCCTTACTCACACTCTAAGGAACATATTCTTTATAAAATACTGCAAACTCATCCCAAGCAATAGGGTTGAGTCAATTGGTTTGTTTGCTACATAAGATCGCCACCACTACTGGGTTGGGCCATGCAACTGAAGAGATGTATATAAAGCCCTATCTGAGTCTTCCAACCTCACACTATCTAGAAACTCCTAACATGTATCTAGAAACTCAACAACCTCATCTTCTCTTCCACTCTGAAATGTCGGAGGGTCCATCTTTATGAATTTCTCATAACGATGCTTCTCATCGTCTTACATAGATGCTCCAAGAAAAATAGGCACCCCAACACCCAAAAACTGAATACCCTCATCTCTGGGAACTATGGGTGACTTCCCCAACTGATCATCCTTGATAGGAACCTGTTGTTGCTGCTGATCTGGGGTTCTTGTCCCGATATCATCCTAAAGACCTCGGGGTGTACCAGTTGTGATCCCTCCATGAGCTATGGTCTCCAATACTCCTAACACTCTAAGAAATGTCTCCTAAATTAATAGAGTAGCAATAGTGCCTGAAGATGCCTGGCCCTTAACATCATGAAACTCTGGCATCGGGAATGCTTCCCTATCCTAACCTTTCACAAGATGGAACCTCAGGATCTGACTCCTTTTAGTCCTCTGGCATATCCCTGACCCCTAGTCGGTGCCTCCTCAGTAGTGACAGTCTTACCTCTACTGTTGAACTGTTCCTAGCCATCTACCAACAAAACAAACCTCATCTCAGAATACGGACGGACATAACACAAGATGAGAATGAAAGAATGAAGGGAATAACTTCCTAAAGATTCTATAGCCTCTCAAAGATATGAAATGGACATCTCCATATCGATCCATGAGACTTTACTAAATCTTGGCTTGTACACATGTGAGACCTATGAACCTAAAGCTCTGATACCAACTTGTCATCACCCAAAATCCTAAGTCATGATGGCAACTACCTCAACCCACCTTGATAGATAAGCCTATACCATTTTATAAAGTTAAATGTGAAAGTAATGAATCAGTGAGAAGAAAAGAAGGTACAACATAAAAATCCAACTAAATGACCACCTAAAAAATGGTGTCACTGTGAACAAGACTCTACATATAAGAATACATAGTCAAAATATGCATAAGTCTCAAATGTCTAGGATCCTAAAATAAGATCTAATACATAGATAAAAGAGTTTGCGCATCTGCCGGATGACAAACAACTACCTCAACTATTTGATAACTAGAGCCTCAGATAACTATAGGAAGGGGAAAGATCAAAAAGCATCAGGCTCTGCACCTACACATGGTAGAAAAGCAAGGGAGTGAGAACCAACTAAACAATGGATACCCAACAAGTATCCCCGGACTGGCACTAAAAAAAAAAAAAAGAATCATCAACTACTCCATATCATCTCAACCACAATCCTCCAGACTCCAAGCTATAATTTAGTACTACACCAACAGTATAATGAAAGTAAACGACAGATACACTGTGTATAGGTTATAACAACATAAATACTAAAACGGAACTAATAAAGAATCAGTAAAAAAAGAGTATCCACAATAATCGAATCCAAGTACATGCCATGATGATGTCAATAAGGAATTACCTGTCAACTAAGCAATATACCAATATATCTAGTAAGTTTCTCACTCCATAGCAACACTAATAATAAACAAGGCATTACTACCAACTCAACAGATATATTAGTAACCAATCATAATCAATCCAGTTTATACCTAATATAGTATCACATCATGTACCCCATTTTGAGGAAAGCCTCCCTCCCTATGTTCGTTTCATAACTCATGAGGTAAACCACACTCATTGTGCTATGGCCTCGTAGGCGGAGTCTATGGTTCCTCATTAGTTCCTACTTTATAAGTCTGATTACGGTAGGAAAGGAACATCTGACGTAACCGAGAATTAGACTTATGAAGTGAATACTAACTAGAATAGGCTAAGGTAACCAAAGGAACAATATTCAAGTCTAGTGTCCATATCAGCTCCTACCTCACATGTCCAACCGCGGTAAGAAGGGTACGTCCGATGCATCTAAGAGACAAACTTGTAGCATAGATTCTGATATATTTAGAGTAATACCAATACCATACTCAATTCTAGTAAGCATACCAATCCCTACCTCACAAGTCCAACCGTGGTAGGAAGAGTACATTCAACACAATCGAGAAATGGCTTGTAGGATAGGTTCTGAGATATTTAGAATAACATCAATACCAGTCTCATCCAAAACCATCATCTCTTTCTTCCATCATCAG
The DNA here is from genome assembly GCA_039654485.1 of Withania somnifera. Lineage (NCBI taxonomy): Eukaryota > Viridiplantae > Streptophyta > Magnoliopsida > Solanales > Solanaceae > Withania > Withania somnifera. The sequence goes on along the minus strand of JBDJHY010161173.1, from coordinate 9,214 downwards.
TAAAGGCATTTACGATTACTTTTTATCACTTTCAAGGGCTTTACATTTCAATCACAAAGAATATACAATTCAGTATCACAATAATTAATTGACTCACGGTACACACTTGCCACTACCTAGTGTAGTCAGTACCCATGGGGCTAGCTAGTGTATATACTACTTATCACATTATATTCTTTTGGGAAGACCAGGTCATTTAGTCACATCAGATTCAACCAAAAAGTCATAGAAAATTCTATCACATCAGACTCAGCTGGCGAGGATGGGGCAATCTCGTCACCTCAACCCTTGGTTGGTAAGATTGGGTGACATGTGCATTATCAAACTCTCATAATCCTAGGTTCAAGTGTCAATATTCAATAAAAATAGGATTATCAAAATCAAAAGAAAACATGACACAACACTTATAAATAAATCAACAAGGCCTCACACAGGCAAGCTGTCAACCATAATATATGTATGGCATCATTATTATTTTCCTAGTCATACTTCTATTCATCACATTAATTTATGTTTCTCTATATCACTAGGCTAATCATTTTATCTAGTATGTTAGAAGCTACAGGTATCAAAGGTTTAGCGGCAAAGTAAGTTACAAATGGGAGAAATTTTTTCTCATATTTTCAAGATGTAATTCATTTTACCTATGTATATGATCACAACTTGATTTGAACCTCATTCATACGTTATCTTCTCATATTACTTATATAGTGTTCGACATTAAATCCTATCAACCTCGCAAATTTTACTTTATCCAAATCATATATCATCAATTTTCTTTAGAAATCCTATTCGTTCCTAAATCTAGAACTACACACTGCCTGATTCTATTAAAACTAGAGATATATAGGCAACCTGAAACTGAATAATTAGCCACAGCATATTTCATAATCCAATCCAATCTCATTCTCTCGTTTGAACAAATTTGGCTACTCCGTCAAAATTTGTCGCTCGAAAATTCTTCCATCATTCTGAAGCAACGAGGGGAAGTTGTTGACTCTCGATTTCGTCCTCCCATAAGCTTACCTAGGCTTCTATTTAAGTAATTAATATTATTTTTTAAATAATCTATTTACTCTACATAACAATAATTTACATATTTTTACCAATATTTATGTAAAATATATTATTTATAATGATCGAATATAAGTTAATCTTAATATTGATACGTATTACTTTTGTATATGTAAGAATATATATTTAAAAAATATCCATTTAGACGTTATGATTTGTAACTTTTTACTTATTATTATTATTATTATTATCATCATCATTGTTATTATTATTATAATTAATTTACAAATAACATTTGTAAAGTACAATTATTTCACTGTCAATTATTTAATTATGCATAGTATTTTATCATTAAACAACGCCTTAGTTCAAACGTAATTTTTTCATAGCTCTCTTTACTTTGGATAATTAGTAAATAATATGTAATGACCTTCCTGTCGTTTTTTGCATTTTGAGCCTTTTTGCTTGTACTCTAGAGAATAAGATTTAAGAATTTAAGCGCTTCGGTTGATATTTATCTTACTTTTTCTATTTTAGAGCCTAAATTTAGGTAAGGTAATCTTTGACTTTAGTCAACATTACTTCAAAAGGATCTCGAAATCAAAACAATTCCTTTAGCTCTGAAATATAAGTTTTGGTCTAGATAGACCCTTGGTTTGGGTCTAAGAGCTTTCGGTGCGATTTTATCTCATTTGACGAGATAATAATGTGTTGGAGTTGAAAGTTTAATTTTGGTCAAATTTTGATAATCGAAGCCTCGGGTTCAACAATTGACAGTTTTATCAGCTCCGAAATGCCAAATTTAGACTAGATGGACCTTTACTTTGGTTCCCCGAGCTGTTTGTTTAAACTTACAACGATGTCTAATTTAAAGCTCAAGTTGCCAAATTTATTTTAAAAGCCCGTGAAACTCAAGAATTTGTCTTAATTAATATTTAAAAATATGTAAATATTTTACTTTCTTTTCTAAAGTAATTTTTAAACTACAAAATATTTAATTAAAAATACTAGGTAAATTTATGCTGAAAAATTAATGTTTTACAAAGCAAGTATTATTAAAAATAATTTTCTAATAGTTATGTTATATTTTAATATTTTATTTATTTTATTTTGGGCCTATGCAATATGTGGAAAAAATAATAATATAAGGAACGGTGGAGACAGTATATATATATATATATATATATATATATATATTAGTTATTTATGTTAATTATTCATGCTATTCAAAGGCTTCTAAAAGAGATTTCTCTTAGTACGTAAAATATTCCTTTTTTAATTCTTTAATTTTGAAAAGTTTTGCACTTTTTATTCCTTTCTTTTTCGGGCTGTTTTGAGCTCAATTCGTAGCTAAATTATTTTGAGGACATGATTTATTGGTGTCGCTGGAAACCCAGTGGCAATTTTTGTTTTTAAATCCGGTTAATGGGCCCCGCAGGCCCATTTTGGACCCTATTTTGGCCTAGCTCTGAATTCTATATACAATATATTATTGGATTCATAATGATCCGTAGATAACTGTTTTTCTAGCCTTGGTCCCGTTTAAAGCTGTTTCGAGTTAGATGAGATGTTTTCGTATGTTGTAGCTGTTATTTGCGTCGGACAATAGGTATGATTTTTGGTTTACACTTGGGGTATAATATGTATAACTGTAGTAGATAGTATCTTTGGCTTGGGAATATTAGGTTGGCACTATGATCTTGCCCGTTTATTTCCTTTTAATTTATTTCTCTTTTGATGAAATTCGGTGTAATACAATGCCTTTGACCTAGTTGTGGCCCAGTGATGTTTATATGGTGACTCTAGAACTATAGGATGCTGAAGCGTAGGTTGGTTGTGGGAATTTGTCCTCGGGTTTGGGTTAGTTGTGTGTTGTTAGCTGCAGACTGAGCTTATGCAGGGCTCTATGGTAACTAGCCGATAGTTGTGGTTTTGCATTCATTTAGCATAAATATTTTTATATATTACATCATGGATTATTAAATTTTTTAGGGACGAAGGCCTAATGTCACCATTTTCTGAGATATTATGGCCTTATAAGCCCGTTTTCATGTATATATCGCTAAAATGGACTAAAATGGCTTAATAAGGTATTTCTTAATAATTCTTAATAAAATAAGGGACTTAATAATTTTTTTAGATCGGGACAAGTTTCGGGCATCCGGTTTATTCTTTTTCCACTCTTTTTAGCCCAAGCTTCACAACCTGACACCGAGAACTATGACTTACTACTGCTAGAACATGAGTCCCGTTTCAGGAAATGAGTACAACTTTTTCTTACTATACCACACTTACTGAGTACACCTACTGGTTCTGAAGCATTGTGATATGGTGACACTATATGCTGAGACACTGTGATATTGAGATACCCTGATTCGATGAAACTAACATATTAAGACACTGATACTAAGACATTGAGATACTGATCTTGAGATATTGTGATATTGAGATACTATTGACACTGAGCTTCTGATTTGAGGGTATGTGGTTCGAGTCCCATATGGGCCCAAGCATGCGATCTACATCCAACAGAGGGGTTCTTGTCGATGACTACCATGGGTCTTGCCTACAGTATCCAGGTCGGGAGAGATGCATACGCCTATACCTGAGATCGATATCTATATAGTATGTTTGTTACTTTCCTGCATTTTTTTTCTGTATGAACCTTCCAAAGGTATGGTACATTGGCGGGTGAACATGCCTTGCGTGTACTCTTTATTGGCAAGTGTGGGTTTACGAAGAGTTTAGATCATATTTTTTTACTATCTTTATCTATAGTTATTAGTTTTAATCGTTAGCGGTGGCTGTATTATTGAATTCCCTAGCTAGTAGGTTTATTTTTTCTTGTGTGTTCTTATTTTATCTTTACCCTTTTATATCATTGAGGTTACCAGTACACTGCCCATTCCCCATTGTCTTTATTTCTACATGCATTATATGTTTCCTTGTTACTTTTGTTTTGTTGCTGCAAGGTACCAAGTGTGTATGTTTTTGTACCTGAGTTCCTGCCTTATTGATATAGCTAGTTTAGTTTACTTGACATCTGTATTTCTTCTCCAATTTGTATAACTAGATTTCCTGTGCTTCTTTACCTACTTCTGTGACTTGTCTTCTTTGCCTTCCTAATATTCACTATTGTTATTTATTGTATGCGCCTGGTGGGCCCTTGAAGCCTACTGGTACAAATTACTTTAGAAATTAGTACTCATACTGCACTCTTGCATCTTCCCTGACGGAGATCCAGGTGTAAGATTATCACCGCTAACGCCACTGTTTGTGCTAGTTTTTGACTATTTAGAGATTTAGGGGTAGCTCCAGGCAACCATAGTTACCTGTTTTTCCTTACTGGAATGCTTCTTCTTTGTATTCCAGAGACATCTTGTATATTTAGTTTAGTTAATTTTCTTTTATTTTCATTTTGAATGGTAAATATTCTTTTTCATTTCTTTTTTTGGCATTTGAAATCCTTTTTTTAGATATTTCTATATTCTATGACTTTGGTGGCTCTTGTATACACAATGATACCAGGTCTTGGTTTGGTTTTATTAGTTGTTTGTTATATCATGTTTTTTCTCTTTTTTGCTTTTATACACTACTTACTTTTCTAGTGCTTAACCTTATTTGTTGTAGTAATTGGTTACTTGTGATTTCAGGATACAAGGGTTGGTTCACCTATAAGAGCGTTGTAGATGCCATCACAACCTAATAAATTGGGTCATGAATGTTTGGTATCAGAGCCTAGGTTCATTGCTAATGGTGGTAAAAGAGAAAATGTCTAGTAGAGTGCGGATCGGTACGATAACTTTTATATCTATCTTTGGGAGGCTATGGTGGCATTCTTACGAAATGTCTATCTCTTCTTGACTCTAAATCATATGTTTTTCTCCTTTGTGGTTTCCTAAAGTCTCATTTATTCATATTCACTCTTTTGCAATGGTTCGTTCTAGATCTTTAGCACGCAAGGGTGAGTCTTCTATACCAGTGGCTAGGGCTCTAATGAGAGTCTATGGTAGAGGTCGATCTCAAGGTTGAGGACGTGCTAGAGCCACTGTATCTGCCAGATATCTGGGAGTTATCATCGGTCTAGAGTTGGTCATATACCAACGCTAGTAGATTATCCATCTCAGTAGCCATCAAACTTCAGGCCATACCCAACTCAATATGGTCTATTGTTACACCAGTTTTGTAGAGACTATTGCTTAAGGTTTCTAGGTTAGTTGGAGATATAACTTTAGTGAGGGTATCCCCTAATAGAGGGAGTGGTTCTAAAGAATAAAGTGAGTTCATATGCTTACAGCAAGGTTAGGCATCCATTGGTGAGTATGAGGTTTATTCAATGAGTTAGATAGGTGAACTATAATGGTTTTTCCTTCTGATAAGGATAGTTTAGTAAGATTCGTTTGGTTTTTCCTTCTAAGAAGGATAGCATGGGGTAGTTCAGCCATTGGTTGAGTCAGGTCAGCGTCCTTCTGAGTTAGTAGTTCCACCAGATAGAGGTGATGGCTGTGCCAGAGTAGATGCATGCAGTGATGCTCAGTGTGGTGAGGCATGTTTTCTGGTTTAGTCTTACTCAGGTCATGACCAGGTTATACCTAGTTATATTTTATTTATGGAAGAGGAAGCGATTTTAGGTTTGATTCCACCCTATCAGTAACTGGTTAGGCTCTTATTTGACTTTGTTTGGGTGGTCATTTACGCCTATCTTTTTATTTTCCCCAATTATTGAGGATGTTGAACCCCTGATTGATGATTATTTATTACTACCTTGTAGTTATCTCCTTTTTCATAGTGAGTTATGATGCTAGACTCGACTGGGAAGCCTTTAAGGGGCTTGAGTGATGTTATTAGATGGTTGTTATAGACCTGACTTGATAGATTTGAGAGAGAGTTAGTGGGTGAGCTGGAGTCAGTTGGGTTGGTAGTAATGTTGTATTTCCAAGCATATAAAGGTTATCCCTCTTTCTGTGCGGTTCCAAGATCATTACCTTATCCACGCCTATTGAATCCCTAGTTATATGGTTAGGTTATGTAACAATGAGGGATCACCTCTCACCTTTTGGATAAGAAGTTATTTCAGTGCCACTTGGCATAGCTAGGAATTATCTGCAATGTTAGGATTAGTGCTTCTCTATTCATTTTGATTTATATATAGAGAGTGGTGATTGGTGTGTTGACTGAACCACCTAGCCACCCACCTAAGCATGATTTCTACTTGCCAGTTTGAGATTGAGATGGGTCGCTAGCCCATTCCTGGTTCTTTTATGATTTTGGTTTCTGTAAGGCTACAAAGGTGTGAAGAGTTGTTTTGGGTTTTGGATTGGAAAAAGAAGTAATTTCATTTAATGTGAATATGTATGGTTGTACTGGGGAATTCCTTTTTACTAGTGGATCAAGGAATACCGATCGCTAAGTTATTTGGTATGGACATATAGTATCTTAGTGTTGATGAGTCACTCTATGGTCTGGGGGTGCGTGTTTCTCGGTGTGTGTTAACATTTTTGGTTTTTAGTGATATATTTAGCATTATTAGTTCTCAAACATGAGTTTGAAAAGGTTGCTTAGCTGGAGAGCTCTATTTTCTATTATTCAAGTATGGTTAAGTGGTGAAGTGGTAGAATGGTGAGTACATCAGGTTTTAGAAGCCCGCCGATGAGTTAGGTTATCTCCTATATACAAGACTTTGATATTGAATGTTAGCAACGTGGTATTATTAGGATACTAAGAAAGGGTTCTTTTGTTACTCAGCCATGTGTTAGTATATATTGGAAGGATGCCCTATTCTAGTGCTTAGTGCAGTATGAGATTGATTTGTCACAGTATGACGCCTTATTGATACCCCGTGGTGGTTTTTCTTTATTTCTTTGGTTTTTAGGGCTTGTTGTATGTCTAGGAATTTTTGTTGTGAGATCAGTATATACTGGTCGTAGTAGGACTATGTTGATTTAGGAGCCACTAGTTGTTGGTGACATAGGATAGATACAACTATTGTTGGGTCCTAGAATATTGGATATGGCTTGTTTAGTGCGCATCAAGAGTTATTCATTATCAATTTAGGACTACAACATTTACTCTAGTTTTAGTATGGGTTATTTCAGTTCAGAATCATGTTTTCTTGGGTTTTGGGGTTTTAACTTATTGCGGCATCATCTAAGTGCACATTGGAAGTTACTCATCATCGGTTGAGATCGATAATGTCTTTTTTTGGTTGGGATAGCCTTGTTGTCATCTAGAAAAGGGATCCAGTATGAGTGTCCTTTGAATTTAGACTGAGTTTTACTGTAATGGCTGGTATGAGTGTCCTTTGGATTTCTACTTGTGGAATATTTGATCTTTGATAGAGCTTGAGGGTCAATGTACCTAGTTTCTAATTTGAGACGGCAATTATAGAAGCATTAGCTATAAAGGATCAGTGTTTGTGCGAGCCTCAAGATCTAGTGTCGGGTTTAAGGCGAGTAATACCACTGTAGGTTCTAGGACTGTGGGTGAATTTTGAGAACAGAGTGGATCTAATTTGGTTGATATTGTGAAGGGTCACTACCTGCATGCTCTATTTGTGTGAACATGATTTAGGTATAGCAGGGTTTGCAACAGAGTTCCTAGTGGAAGCAAGTTACTACAGGCCGTCTAGTGGGGTTTTTGTTGTCTTCCTAGGTGTAGTGCTTGTTGAAGGATTTCATTGATTGATCCAATTTGTTCTCTCCTACTAGATCATTTTTATTATCAGCATATAGTATGTGAATTTTAGTTGGTTTTTTTGTTCCTAGGTGTGTAGCTCACTCAATAGCTAAGGTTTGTGTTACAGATTGTGGTTGAGTTCTTCAAGCATTCTGATCGGTTTAGATCTTTGACAGAGTTTCTAGAATAACAATTTTTGCCTGGGTATTCAGAGTGCATCTTTGAGGTAAGGTACGAGGGCAATTATGGATCTTTTTCCAAATGGCTTGATAGTTTTGAGGCTAAACCAAGGATACCGGATTTGCTCAGTGATTTATGGGATTCGTTTTGAATATGATGCATATGGGTTTACTTGTATCCTCGAGTTTTTTTGGAGTGATTATCTCAGTTCTTTTTGATCGACATCGTGATATTTTCCTCCAAATGTTATTTAGGGTTTCTAAAAGAAGTAACTCGACTTTAGTTCTAGTTAATTACTTATGGGAAAGTCTGTGGTCTTTCCAGTTTAATGTATTCGAGAGAATTGAGTATTACGGGTAATTTGCGGTAAAAGTCTCGTGTTGATATTTACCATCTTAGGGAACTATCTTGGTTGCCTGACCAATTCTTTCAGGGATCCTTTTCCTTAGATTAGAGTTTTGGGACTTCTCATCTGTTGTTCTGACTTTGAGGACGAAAGTCCCTTTTTAGTAGTGGATGGTGTAATGACCCTTTTGGTCATTTTTGCATTTAAGCATTTTCCTTGTACTCTAGAGCCTGCCAGTAGCTGCCCCAGGTCATTGGTGACCTGCTAAGACTGGTAATTTAATTTTCTAGTGGTTCGGTTGAGATTTATCTCATTTTTCCTATTTTTAAGCCTAAATTTAGGTAAGGAAATCATTGGCTTTAGTCAACATTCCTTTAATATGAGCTCGGAATTGAATTCTGACAGTTCTTTTAGCTCCGGAACGTAGATCTGGGTCTAGATGGACCGTTGGTTTGGGTATTAGGAGCTTTTAGTGCAACTTTATTTTGCTTGATGGTATAATAATGTGTTTGAGTTGAAAGTTTGACTTCGGTCAAATTTTGATGAACAAAGTCTCGGGTTCAAAATCTGACAGTTCAATTAGTTCCGGAATGTTGAATTTACGCTAGTGGGCCTTCACTTCGGTTCTCTGAGTTTTTTGTTTACACTTGTAAGGTGTCTAATTCAAAGCTTGAGTTGCCAACTTTATTATAAAAGCCCGCGAAACTCAGGAGTTTTAGTCTTAATTAGTATTTTTGAAATATGCAAATATTTTACTATCTTTTCTAAAGTAATTTTTGAACTACGAAATATTTAATAATAATATTTTATAAAAGCCTTATATTTTATTAACCTAATAAAAATACTAGGTAAAGTTATGTTAAAAATTAATATTTTTACAAGGTAAGTATTGTTAGAAATAATTTTCTACTAATTATGGTATACTTTAATATTTGTATTTATTTTATTTTGGACCTATTCAATATTCGATTACTTATAAAGTAGGAGAAAATTAATATA
>JBDJHY010161153.1:0-12602 GCA_039654485.1 Withania somnifera | reverse complement strand
AAGAAAGAACCAGGTAGAAATAACAAGTACCTCACAAGCGAATCAAGTATAACTATCATAAATACCCTCCAACGAGCATCCATATACCCATGGCATACAACAAAAAAGACAAATCCATACAACCTTCCATACAATCGGCGAGTACAAAAAACAAACAATAAACAAGGTTAGAACCATGCAGAACGATATGAAGCGATGCTAGTAAACCTGTATGCTTATCCTTCGGTGCCCGTAGGCCCAACAGGTAGGATCCATAGAAGGCTCTCGCATATACCTCTACTCCTTTGAATACCCTTCCTCAAATGCTTGCATCCAAAATAACAAGGTCCATGGAGGTCCCCTAATGCATACCAAATCTCAAAACTCATAATAGTACTCAAATTCCTTTTGGATTTATTTAATAGTATAAAATTTCAATATCAGTGTCCGATCCTATTGATGTCTAAAATAAGAAGAAATCTCATTGTCTAGCACTCAACCCCATCAGAGTCTACTATCAATTTGAAAACAGTGATAAATTACATCTTCAACCTTTTATTTCTGAAATACATAAAAAAATATCAGCTTAAGTTTGTTTTAGTCAATTAATACTAAAAATGGGCCCTCAAGATTTCTAAATTAGTGATATTGGGATCTTATTCCTAAACAGTAAAAACCAATGTAGAAAATCCATTTGTATAACCACAACCAACAAGTACTCAATAATCCTACCAGTCCTGCACAGACTCAGATAAGCTCTATAACAGGTAAGAACCAAACATAAATGTCTGAGACTCATGGAAATTCCCATTCCCCCATACTAAGTTCCAAAGTTGCCACAAGGTCATATCAGGACCACAAATGGGCAACCTAAAGTTCTATTACAAATGTCATAGCGAAGAGTAAAATAATCAGACCGAGAAAAGCAGTCCAGGTATTAAGCTTCAAAACTCAACCTAAATACATTCTAAGTATTACAATTATATTAAATATATGAAAAGTCTAAGATCAATAAGTCGTAGCTCACTTGTCATTTGAATAAAAGTTTCGCAAATACAGGGTCATAACTTAAACTGCTCTAAATAGCTTCAAATGAACCCACAACAATCAACATAATAATCTACTCGTAAATAGAAAGAAAATAATACCTATTGACATGATTTAAATCGGTTCCAATAAATGCCCCAAAATTTGGGTTCGAAATCCCAATCTAAATCTATGAAATTCTTTGGAGAAAAACATAATACTCTTACTTATGGGAGTCCAACTCTAAATTTTTTACATATTCGAATTGGTTATCATAATAAAATTTCGATTTATACTTTGAAAATCAAGTTCAAATTCCTTAAGTGAAGAAATAAGTTTTAATAGAAAGAATCTGGTATAAAAATAAGTTTCTTATTTTACCCAAGGCTTCAAAATTTAGCTTCTAAGGAAAACTCTAAAGAGAAGAATTTTTCAACTTCTGTTTTCAAGAGTTGTAAGTTTAAAAAAATAGTTGACAATATCTCAAAAGGCTTTATTTATGATTTAAAAATAATTTGAAAAGGTTAAATTTCTCCTCATGAAAACATACAAGAAAAGCCCAGATTCAGCCTCACGGACAAGCTTCATGGCTCGTGATGATGCCTCACAGCTTGTGAATGTCTTCGTATGGCCCTGGAAGCATTTCACCAAACTTCAAACCTCAAAATACCGTTGGGGTCTAAAGTCGCCCCTTGGGGCTTACCCCTTTATAATTGATCACGAATATCGCTTAACTGTGGATCCTCAAATTGATACTGTCTATTTTTATCAATCAAGCTAGAACAAACCTCAGCATTGGCAAGAATTTGGATAGAATTTGACAAGTCAAGTCTAAAAAATAGTTAACCAAGGCCTGAATGTCCAAAGATAATAGTCACCCTGAAATTGAAAGTGAAGCTAAGTCGCCCATCCTCACTATCTTCTGACTCAAGGCATCGACTGCCACATTTTCCTTTCTCGGATAATATAAAATAAAAAATATCATAGTCCTTTAGCAACTCAATCCATTTGCACTATCTTAAATTAATATCTTTCTGAATCATAATGTACTAAAGACTGATGATCGGTAAAATTATCAAAACGGCACCAAACAAGTAATGCTTTCAAATCTTGAGTGCAAAATTACCACCGCCAACTCTAAATTATCAGTAAGGTAGTTGTACCCGTAAGTCTTCAACTGGCTTGACGCATGCAACTATCACTCAACCCTATTGTACCGACACAACCCAAACCAACATAGAAAACATCAAAATAGACTGAGAAGCTCTGACCCTAAATTAGCAATGTCTATACTGGAGCTGAAGTCAATAAGGCCTTAAGCCTTTGAAAACTAGACTCAAACTCATCTAACCACTAAAATGGAATCTCTTTCCTAGTTAATATCGTCAATGGTTCTGCAATAAAAGGGAAGCCCTCAAAAAAGATCTGTAATACCCAACTAACCAAACAGAACTTCAGACCTCAGTAGGAGTAGTCGGTTTAGGCCAATCATGAACTATTACAATCTTCACTGGATTCAATGTAATCCCATTCTTGGAGACCACATATCGTAATAATGTCACAAACTAAATCCAAAACTTGCACTTTGAGATACTGCAAATCGCTGATCTCTCAAATATATATTGCAATCCTCAAATACCGCTCATGTTCCTCCCTATTCTACGAGTATACCAAAATATTATCGATAAACACAATGTTAAATGAATCCAAGAACGACCTAAACATTCTGTTCATCGAGTCCATAAATGCTTATGGGGATTCAGTCAATACAAAAGACATCAACTAAAACTCTGAGTGACTATTTGATACTTATTTGTAAAAGTTGCTCCATTTAGCTGTTGGTAGTCAATACATGTATACATAGAACCATCTTTCTTTTTAAAAAAACAAGATTTGAGCACCCTATGGAGAAATACTTGGTTTGATGAAATACTTACCCAACAAATCCTAAAGCTGACCCTTAAATTCCCTCAACTTACTAGGAGCCATATGAAAAGGAGAAATAGAGATGGGGATGGTGCTCAGCTCTAACCCAATAAAAAAACTAATATCTTGCTCAGGTAATAGGCCAGATAGGTCGATCAAAAAAATAAAAATAAACTTACTAACCACAGGGAAAGACTAGGGAGATGAAGTACCGGAACTAACATATCAAACATAATCAAGCTAAGCCAAACAACAGCACAAAACTAACCGCCTAGCCTAAAGACAAGAAATTATTCCAGATGGTCCACATCTAATAGAATCTTGCTATACAATCAAGGATACACCAGGAACGTCTAAGATAACGATATTTTCAAAATAATCAAAAATCGCGCGATGAAGGTGTAAATAGTTCGTGCCTAGTATCACATAAAAATCAAGTTTATCTAACAAAATCAAGTCAACTCAGGTGTTAGACTCCCTAATATCTACCAAAAAGGATCTCACAACTCGATCCACTATTAAAGAATCACCTACTAAGGTGGTAACAAATAATGGCACAAATAATGGCTCACTAGCCAAACCTAAACAAGGAGCAAAGTATACAGTCACATAAGAGCACTTAGAGCCTAGATTAACTAAAGCTGAGGTTAACTGAAGGCAAACAGAAATCATATTTATAATCACAACATTTGAAGCCTTTACCTTCGGTCTACCAAGTACCACACGAGTCTTCCCCTCCCTACATGTGTTGCTTTGTGATATTTTACTAGGTATATCATCTTTTTGTAGGTTGTAGTATGGGAACATTGTTGGTAGTAGGTCATTCTCGTCATTACTTTGTTTTAGGGTTAATCGAGGACACTTGTTGAGTACCGTTATTTTTGTACTCACGCTTATTCCTTGCACTTTTTGTGAAGTTTTGGATCCTAGGAAATCCAGATTTACTTATTCCACTCGAGTTTGAGGTGTGGATTTTGAGATATTCGAGGTAGCATCTTGATCCATTCTACCATCATTGGGGATCTTCTTATCACGATTCAATTTCTTAGATCATGAGGAAACCTAAATCCCATCATAGACAAACCACTCAAAAGATGTACAATGATAAAAACGGTGAATAAAATTGAAAGATAATACATATAATGGGAAAAACATTCTAAAACCTAATATTCTGTACAATAAGCCACTAAATATATGACAAGAGAATCCAAGAGTAAGTACAATACTTTCGAGCGTAAGAAAGTACAACTTTTTAAAAAAGTATATAATGACATAATGGAAAAATAATACAGGTGCAATAGGATACGGACGCTAAAATCTTGCTCCTACCTTATAAACCAAACTACACAAATTCTCGTAATTCAATGACAATCACTCATATTAGGATATACACCGAAAAGATGTAGAAGTGTAGTATGAGTACCAAATAGCCGAAGTAATCAAGTAACTAGGCTTCATTGGTCGATTAGGAATATATATAAAAAATAAAAGTAGTAAATAGACAGTTAATAAAGGTATAGTCAACAAAATCAGACAAGAAGAGAAATATACAAAGTTAGCTAATAGATCATGGAACAAGTAAATAGATCAGGTAGGCTAACCAATGGATTCGAAGATTCAGATATAAGGAAGGAGACATATTTGGACCATGCTTAACTAACAGGTAAAAAAAGTAAAACAAATAGGTTGGTATACCAGTAACTTCAATAATAGGACATGAGAAATGAGTATCTAAAATCAAATAATCATGAGATAATACAAGGAAATGAGAAACCCAAAGAAAGTATCCAACATCTGATAAAAGAATCTAATATAAGGAAAATATAGAAACTACAATCGCAACATGTGCTCATACACCCAAGGGATATAAACAAGTTAAAGACCCCTCGGCCACTGATACAATCGAAGAGTACAAGCAGAAAACAACAAATAAGGAAATAAATATGCAGAATGAAATGATGTGATGCAAGTATAAAAATCTATATGTTTTTTCTCTGATACCCGTAGGTCTAGCAGGAAGGACCCATAGAAGGCCTTCAACCATATACGTCTACTCTCCTGTTACTCCTTTTCCAGTCACTTACTAGCCTTGATCATCAAGGTCTATAGAGGTTTTCACCGTATACAATCTCATGAACTCTTAATCACATAATTGTACTCGGAACTTTGTACCGTGTATCTCAATAATATTAGATCTCAGTATCATTTTGCAGTCTTATTTGGTTCTAAAATTAGTATAAAACTTAATGTACACTTGGACGCGGCCAAGTCTATTATCAATTTAAAGTAGTAGAAAAGTTCATCTCTAACCTTTTGTATTCAAAATCTGGACAAAATCCATTAATGTATATCTATTTTGATCCTATAATTCTGAAATTAAGCTCGCAAGGCTATGCAAGGTTTTACAATCATTGATATTGGGCTATCGTCTAAAAAATAGTAGAAATAAATGCATAGAATCAATTTTTATGATAATGTCGTGCACAATCATAACTAGATTACAAATATTCCTGTCGGCCCGACATAAACTTGAATAATCTCTACAAAAATCAATAGCCAGTGATCAATGTTCGAGGTTCACAGACATTCCCAACAACCCACTAACTATGTTCCAGAGCCAATACAAGGCCATCACAGGGCCACAAGTGTGTAATCTATAGTAACATCACAAATAAAAGCTGGACAAGGTCAATAGGTACTCATCCTAAGAACCCATCCCAATGATAAGCTAAATACCATAATTACCTCTTATATAATCAAAGTCTATGATTGGTGAGCCATAGCCTACCTGACGTCCAAAAATAAAGCTCGCAAATATAAAAATTAGCTTGAACTATCCAAAAAGATCTAAACGATCGCAAAACTATCAAAATAATAATCTACTTATAAAAAAGAGTCAAATGATACCTATTTTGCTAGGATTCTAGATGGTCCAAATTTCAAGAACAGGTCATGGGCCTCACAACTTGAAACTACAAACATAATTTACTAATGCATTTTCTCAATACCAGGAACACATACCCAAAGTCTAGGCTTAAAACGGAGTTAAGAATAAGCTAGAAACAATTAATAAAGTGGAGAACAAACTTAAAGAAATTTGGGACTTTGAGGATGATGTTCAATGAAATTGAAGTGAAATCTTACCAATAATCGAGAAAAAAAATATTGTATGCAATCTCCAATGTCACCCAAGCTCACATGCAAAGATCCAAGGAAAATCAATGAACGAAATATGATTTTTAGGTGAAAATGGTGAAGGATGGACTGAAAATTTAGGGTTTAGGGTTTATATAGTTATCAAGGGTTGTTCTTTGCTTTCGCGTTGGAAAGGCTCTTGATCATGAAGTAGAAGAAAAATGAACATCACGATCGCATAAAATACAGACTTGATCATGTAGAATAATTGGATAGAACATCGCAATTGTGTGCACAACACTCGTGATTGCATGCGCAACACTTGCGATCGTATGAAAGACCAATGCAGTCGTATAGAACAACTTTGAGGTCCACGAGCAAGAAATCAGCCAAAAACCAACTTCATATAATGGATCAAAATGAGTTCGAAATTCGATGAACACAAAGCAAATATGTAATTTCATGAAAATGATATTCTGGACTCAACAACGTAGACAAAAGTCTATTTTAAGATTGTTTCAGAAAAGTATTAAACTAAAGTCAACCGTCTGCCTAAATTTCTAAACTTCCAAAAGAGGACTAAAATTGAGCCCAGCTAGCTTGGGACCCAAAAAAACATCTCACATTTTGGATCTAATGGCGCAGTTGGATTTTCAATCGACGCTTCAGTCATCAAAAATTGATTGAAGTCAAACTTTTTAACATTTAAGCATATAAATATGTAAAATGAGATCAAATTAAATGGACTACAATACACATTCAGAAATTAACAAAATTATCATAATTAGATTCTGAGTTTGTTTTGAAACAATGTTAACTTAAGACAATGATTTCAAAAGCTAAATCTCTAAAATAGGAATACCAATATAAAATCTAAAGAAACGATCCAAGAACCGAACCATCTATCCCAAAATGTCATAAATAACTTGGGCCATTACTAGAAGGCTTTAAGACGATTAAAAAGCCCTGAACTTAAAATAAGTGGAAGGGATATTACAACATCCACTACTAAAAAGACTTTTATCCCTGAAAGTAAAAAAATAAAAAAAAGGAATACCAGAAGACCCAAACAACTGCAGATACTGCATTCGCATCTCACTCTTGATCTCCAAAGTAGCCTTCTTAACCGAGCGGTGTTTCCACTAAGCTTTCACCTCCAGAACCTCACTAGACCTCAACTTCCTAATATCTCTTGCCAAAATGGATACAGGATCCTCAACAAAGGTCAAATTATCATCCAATTACACTGTATCAACCCGAAGAATATAAGAGTCATTTAAAATATACCGCATAACATAGACATATGGAAAACCAGATGCACAACTAAAAAAGTCAAAGGCAAGGCTAACTCATAAGCAACACTACCACATCAAAAGATCTCAAAAGGACTAATATACCTGGGGCTGAGCTTTCCCCAATTCCCAAAACTCATTACGCCCTTCATGGGTGATACCTGAAAGAATACATAATCACCAACATTGAACTCCAACATGATGCAGATAGTCTGAGTATCTCTTCTGCCTGCTTTAAGCTAATCAAAGTCTATTTTGGATGATATGAACTCTATTTAATAACTACTGAAGCAAGTTTAGGATCTACAGTTAGGACTGAAAAACATCAAACAGATCCACTAGAAATTGACTTGGTCTACCATACAAAGCCTTCAAAAGATACCATCTAAATAGTCAAATGATAACTATAATTTAGGCAAACTCAACCAAAATTAGGTGTTGATCCCGCCAACCACCAAAATCAAGAACATAAGCCCAGAACATTTCCTCCAGGACCTGAATAGTCCTCTTGGACTGACCATCCATCTGAAGATGAAAAGTTGTACTGAGATGAGCCTATGTACCCATACCTTACTGAATAACCCTTCAAAACTGAGAAGTAAATTCAATACCATGGTCTAAAATAATAGAAACTAGAACATAATGCAACTAAACGACCTTACTGAGATAAATCTAAGGTAACTTCTCAATTCAGTAGGAAGTATGAATCAGAATGAAGAGTGTGGCTTAGTCAATGTATCCGCAATCATCCAAATAGAATCAATACTCTTAGAAGTATGTGGAAACCTTGAAACAAAGTCAATAGTGATCTGTTCCCACTTCCACTCAGGGATGTGGAGCCTCTACATTTGTTCACAAGGTCTTTGGTTCTTGAACTTAACCTGCTGATAGTTCAAGAATGTAGATACAAACTATGGAATATCCCTATTCATGCCACTCCACAATAAAAGTTATCTCATCTCTCTATACATCTTAGATGCACATTGTTGAATAAAATACATGAAAAATATGTGTCAACATATATTAACTGAATTAAATCCCTAACCCTCAGCACATAAACATAGCCATCAAACTGCAAAACACAATCGGATTATAATGCAGATCTATGGGGTTCACCTTGTAACAATCGATCATGAATATCCCTCAAATCCAAATCCTCAATTTGATGTTGTTGAATTTGATCAAGAAAGACAAAACAAACCTAAACAATGTGAATACGACAAATCAAGTCTAACTAAATAATTAGCCAAGGATTTAATTTCTAAGATCAGCAGTCTCTTCGAAACTGAAAGTGATGAAAAACTGCCCGTACTCACTAATTTTAAACGTAAGGCATCTGCTACCATATTTTCCTTTCCCAGACGACACAGGATGAAAATATCATATTTCTTAAGAAACTCAATCAATCTATGTTGCCTTGAATTGAGATTTTTTTGACACATAATATACTGAAGACTATGATGTTTAGTGAAAATCTCACAATGCGCACCATATAGATAATGTGTATAAAACTAAGTGCACAGACTACCACTGCAAACTCCAAGCCATGAGTGGGGTAGTTACACTCGTGAGTACTCAATTGCCTCAATTAATATGCTATCACACAACCCTATTGCATTAAAATACAACCCAAACCAATACCAAAAACATAACAATAAATTGAGAAGCTCTAACCCTCAACTAACAATGTCAATACCTGAGCTAAAGTCAAATGGCCTTAAACCTTTGAAAACAAGACTCATACTCATCCATACCACTGAAAAGAACCTTTTTCTAGTAAATCTTGTCAATGAAGAAGTGGTGGATGAGAAAACCTTTTAGCATAACTCCAAATCTCAGTAGGAGTACTAGGTCTAGGCCAATCACAAACTGCTGCAATCTTTATTGGGTCTACCATAATTCCGTCCTTAGACACCACATGTCATAGGATTGCCACAAACTCAAGCCAAAACACACACCTTGAGAACTTGGCATATAGTTGATGATCTATCAAATTTTGAAGTGCAATCCCCAAGTGTTGTTCATACTTCTCTCTACTGCTCAAGTAAATTAAGATGTAATTAATGAACACAATAAAGAATGTATCCAAGTAAGTTCTGAACACCCTGTTCATCAATTTTATAAATGCAACAGGGGTATTAGTCAACCCAAATGACATCATTAGGAACTCATGGTGGCCATAAATTGTCTTGAAATTTTCCTTCGAAATTTCATCCATCCTGATCCTCAACTGGTGATACCCTGGCCTCATATAAATCTTAGAAAATATGGTGGTACCCTGAAGCTGTCCAAAAGAATCCTTTATCCTAGACATCGAATATTTATTCTTCACAGTCACTTTATTTAGTTGTCGCTAGTTAGTACACATATGCAAAAAGCCATCTTTCTTTTTAACAAATAGAATAGGAGCACCCATCCCAAGGCAAAACACTAGGAATGATAAAACCCTTACCTGGAAAGTCATGAAGGTGAACTTTAAGATCTCTCAACTGAAGCTGGAGCCATACGATAAAGGGTCATTGCTATTGCATCTAAGTTTACCACTTAGAGGGTGTTGAGCAACTTTTTAGGAGTTTTTAGTCATTAAGTTTGTTTGAATATTTTAAAATATTAAAGTTGATTTTTAAAAAGTTAAAGTAGGTATCCTTTACTTTTTTTTTTTAACTTCAAAGTTATTAAAGTTTGATTTTTTAAAAATTATGTTTTTCAAGCAACATCTTTTGGGCCCTTAATCAGAAAGAAAAATAATTTATTTTAATAATAATTAAAAAAAAAAGTGCTCCCACCCGAACATTAGAGGAATTTTGATTTTTTTGGTGATGTAAATTGTTGCTTGTGACTTTGATTATTGCTTTTGCCTAACAGTGGATTTCATCTTGCTTTTGTTAATTTACTTTCATTTCTTTCTTTTCCTCTTGCTCTTGTTAATTTTTTAAAAAAAATTCACGTTTTACTTTCGGTGTCAAATTATATGAAATTTGATTACTCCTTTTATCTAAACTTATGTAACAAAATTACGATTTTTATATATCTAATAAATATTTTAAATTGTTAATTATTGTGAATTATATAATTTTTACATAGTTTTCATATAATTTATTTCTAAAGCCTAAACTTCTATGTCTAAATTCATATCTAAACTCTAAATGTTTGGATCTCAAAATTTCATTTGTAACATGTAAATTGAGGTAGTGGAAGTAGTATTTTACGAAATTTTTTATAATATTGATATGAAAAAATTAAACTTTTTAATATTTTTGTGCAGTTTTTGAATATCTAAAATTAAAAATTTTAAAATAATAATTTAATTTAGTAGCTCTGATAAATATTTTAAAACGGAGAGAGTGTATATATATTTATCTACTCTTTTTAATTAAAATAATTATTTTTATATTTTAAGTTTGAACTCGGCTTAACACGGTCTCTTGAAACTCGTGTAACTAATATCACTAATTAGTATAATCACTTAATATTTCTTCTTGGGCATTTCATTTCTTTCTCTGTGTTGCTCTTACAGCATGTTAATAGAATATTAACTAAAATCTCATAATTTCATAAATAAAAAAAAATCATGTATAGAAAAAACGGATAATCACAATTTTGGGGCCTTAACACCAGGAACCTTAAGTCGAGAAAAGCTACATAATGACGGTACGGAGTGTTAGATATAAGTTAATAATTTCTGCAAAAATTTTAAAAATCACTCTTGCCTTCTTGAAGCTACATTTTTTGGCTAAACATGTTCGCCCAAGATTTTCATATAGTTGCATGCTATTCGATATTAGGGGCGTAACGATATTCACCTGACCTTTTTGACAAAAAAAAAAATAAAAAAAAATATATATATAAGATAGTTTTTTTTAAGTACATATATAAATTTAAAATTCCTCAAAGGTGAAATTAATTAGAAAATGATTCAGATTTAGAGTTTCAAAATCCAACTTAATATAGGAGTAAACTTATTTGCACATAAAACAATATTGAGTAAGAAATTGATTAAATAAAATTAAATATATAAAGAGAGAAGATGTCTTTTAGATAAAAAGATGAGTATTTTTTTTATTATCTCCAATTATGTTAACTTCAACTTCTTGTAATTTTAACTAATTTCACAGAAAGAATTCTTTTTTATTGTTTCTTAAAAATTATATTTCTTTTGAACTTCTACCCAAAATTTTCTTTTTGAGATGGATCTCTTTACTATTTATTTAATGAATAAATTTAAATTCTTGTCATATTCACAAAAAATACTTGCCTATAGTCTCACACCAATTTGTTGAGGAAAAATAATAATATATTACTTTTTTTTTGTTGCTAAAATTTTGGGTTAATCATCAAAGTAAATAATCATTACAAAGAAAAACTACCATATGGACATCTTGTTTAAATTTAAGCTACGCATAGAACTGGACATCAACAACACCGCAAAATTTATTGATTATAGTGTTGATGGCATAGATTTGTGTCAACACATCAACCAGATCTCCATGGCCTTCAGTTAGGCCAAGCATGAGTTTTAGCCTTGCAACCTTCTCTCATAGTTCGGCATAGTTGTATTCGCAATCATCTTTAAGCATCGCAATACAAAGCTCTGATACCAGTTGATATGGGGTTAACCCAAATTGATCCGACTTTGTACTGTAGCCACACCAATATGATTCAATCTTCTATTTTTTGACAATCAGGCTATGAAGTTAATAAAAATACACACAAAAGTTACAAAAATCACTTTCCAACTTTGTATGTAATTAGTGCCACAAATAAGCACATAAAAAGTACACAAACAGCCAATAAAAATGCAGTCAAAACACTCTCTATGTTTAGTCTCACTTTTTTCATACTCTGTGAACTCAATGCCATTGACAGCCCTACTAGTACCTTTAAATAGGTCACTACAGTCTGCCACCTGGCATCCTACATGAAATAATCTCAAGTTGACAACCCCAATTGCAGGGTAGAATTTAAATTACAAAATTCAAAACTCAAATTCATCCAATTCAAATGTTGACAAAGCCAATTGGCTAGTTTTGTAACTACCAACTGTCAACATGTGCAAGTCACAAGCCATTACAAGTATCAAATTCTGGATCCAAAATGACGATTTTGGTTCCAAGCTTGTTGCTTGTCCGTGTGCCTTGCACAACTTGTTATTAGTGCCCACAGCCTTAGCCCTATGCCTTGTCTAACACATATCCCACGAACTTGCGTTAGCCGCGATCATGCAACATCATATGTTTGCGTTGT
>JBDJHY010161142.1:0-12602 GCA_039654485.1 Withania somnifera | reverse complement strand
ATCTTTATAGCTCCTTTTTCATCTTTTTTTTTCTTCTTTTTATTCTCTACTTCTTTTCTTTTTTCATCTTTTCTCTTTTTTCTTTTCTTTTTTTCTCCTTTTCTCTTTTCTTTATTAGTCTTTTATGTTTCTTTGTTTATTTTTTAAAATCAAATTATGTTATTTATTTTTCCAAAGTAGTTATCTTTCTATCTCTTTTCTAATTTTTTTTGTTTTTATTTTTTTCTCGTTTTTTCCTCTAATACTTTTTTCTCCTTTATATCATACTTTGTCTCCAAATCATGATATTTGTTTATTTTCTTCTTTAATCATAATCAATTGGTTCTTTTACTTTTGTTTTTTTTTTCCTTCTAATTTTCTGTTTTTTTCTTTGTTTTTTAGTTTCTTTATTTCTTGTTCCTTTTTTAGTTTTTATTTTTCCCCCATAATCTAATTCTATTCATGGTTTTATTTGTTTTTTTTTTTACCATGTTATATATAATACAATAACATATTCATTATATTCCCACAAAATAGGGTATGGGGAGGATAAAAGGTCTATGGAACCAAAACTGAAATGTCATTACTAGTGTCTTGAAACTTCTAAACAAGTCTGATGAGTTGCTGGGACATATCCTTTCATGATTCAAAATTCGTTCGTGATGACACTTATTCTTACCGCCGTGATTTATCAGTCCAACTACTAATGACAAGTAATAATATAAGCACAAACGCGGAAATAAGATAAAGGAGCAAAAAGTTTAGAAAGTTAAAGCAAAAATCATACTACAAACCCCATAATCAGGTGTCACTATTTACAAGCCACTAATACAAATATTTGTACAAAATTAAGTCTCATTAAGTCTATAACAAGTAGAAATGAAAAAAAATAAACTACAAGTGAGAAATCGACCAGTTGTAGGTGCAATGGACAACTACCTCAGAATCTCTAAAGAATGTACTTGGAATGAGAAGCAAAGAAGTTCAGGATGACTCCGACACAATACCTAAATGAAAGTGCAAGAGAAAAAGTGTAAGAATATAAATAGCGGTACTCAGCAGGATCCTCGGCTGTTCCTAATAATAAAGAGATGAGAAGGACCCCCGACAACCAACCACATTTCGATAACTACAACCTGCAATAAATATATTCAGTAGCCCAACAACAATCTATGCAATTACATACAAGTATATATAACTACACCAACACTCCAAATTAAGTAACATCAACAAAGTATCACAAAATTTCAAGTTCAACAAAACAACCACAAATTATCAACAAGGATCTCAAATCCAAACGTAACTCGGAACAGATGGTATTAACAAAATCATCAAAACTGAACAATATCAATTCCTAATTCAGGCACCCGGTTAGAGGCTTTACATATGCGTTTCAACCATATAGACACCCAGTCAGATCCTCAACATATGTCTTTCCAACAATGTAAGCACTCAATCTGAGTCTCAACGTGTGCCTTTCCAATAATATAGACACCCGATCAGCGCCTCGACATATATCTTTCATCATTTTCAACCCAGAACTATAATTCAACATTCAATATCAACAAATAAACATAATCTCAAGTAATTTACAAAAAAAATGGCTATTTCATATCAAGGGATTCATAGTCAATCATTAGAAAAATTATTAACTCAATTTTACTAACCTATACCAGCAACACAATGGAATATCAATACATCACAGTAAAAAAAGTAGTATTCTTCCAATTCCAACAATTGAAACCAAGTTAAAGCATCAGATATCTCAAGCAACTAACAAATTCACCAAGTTCAACAGTGAGAGATAATTCACCAAGTAATTTATTTTATTTTTAGCCCCACATGCTTGATACTAGTAACAGGATGAATCCTCATCATTTCATCCATACGATTACTCCCAATATTTTCACTACTCCCAAATTACAACCAATTAAGCAAGCAAATCATAAACACTTTATAAGAAGATCATGGAACCTAAACTTGCCTCGAAAATGAAGAATGATGATCGCTTGTGGGATTTTTCTTTTCGCAACGCCTCCAAATGATCGCGATCTACTCACCAACATAATATATACAAAAAAGTATACCAAACCAATACCCATATTGAGACATTTCAAACATTATTCAAAAATCTCGCCCCGGACCCACAAGGATAAAATTAAAAATTTATTTTGAAAACGTGTAAACCATCACTTGAGGAACCTAATTATCAAGTTTCATCGAAAATCAAGAGGTTCAAGCTATTAAAATTTCATATTTTTAGTTTATGCAAAAGTTCACCATTTTAGCATTGAAATTCATGAATTGAAAGTGAAATTCGAGTTAAAATAGAAGAAATAGTGTTAGAAATAGTTACCCAATAGTTTAGACTTGAATTTCCTTTTTTGATTTTGCAAAATTTGAAGAGAATCGCCTGAGGTTCGAGTTTGGCAAAACAGTTCGTGAGAATAAAAAATATTTTTACTTTTATTCCAGCAGTATCGGTTAAACAAATTGTTGGAATTTCTAGAAGATAAATCAGTGGTCAGACAGATTTATCAGTTAAAATGGTCGATTTATCGGTCAAGTTGGCCGATTATCGACATGAAAAATTTATCAATAAAAAAAGCTTATAAATTGGTCACACTAGATAACTCCAAAAAAAAAAATTCAATAATTACAAAAACTCATAATGAACCCTCGGGATTCGTTTGGAATCACCTGAAAATAAACCATCTATGCAACCATTCTATAATCGACATACCTCAGGCATAAAGTGTGAGGGTTATATGTAACCCCATGTAGGAGGACCCTCATACCTTTCCAAAGGGTATGAGCACTACAACTACTCTAGCGGCTCCAACTAGACTACATGCACACATACTGGTCCAAAATAATAATAATCCCTATGTTAGGCTATGCAGGTTTGGCTATAAGGGCTTTTGTCCAGTGCCTCTGCCCAACCTCGATGCTAATACTCCTCCTATAAAAATATAATCACTGTCATTAGTTTTCTCTTTCAGGCTTCTCGACTAATGGACATTCTATAATGAGCCACTAGACCTCCCCGAACTCTTTTGACTACACCTCTTAATTTATCCAAAACAGGCAAATATAGTCGAATTAGACTCTTTATTAACTTCTCACTTCACAACTTATAAATTAAGAAATAAAATTACAACTTCTCCTTAATTAATCTTAATAAGATAAGTTAGTCAATTTAGACATGCTTCATGTTCATACTTCAAATCATATAGTAAGTCAAGTAAATATGACACTTCAATGCTCAACTCAAGTTTTAAGAATAAACATTGCAAACAATCATAAATTCTACCTTAAAGCTCCTTTTTTTCTTTTACTTTAATGATGAAAATATGCTAACTCATGAGGACTTTCATAATTAAATAATTATCATGAAAACTTTGTAATTCTAGCTCATAAACATCAATTAAATCATTACTTCAGGAAATCATAGTTTATAAAATTAAACAAGAACCGTAGCATGGTTCTACACCTTCCAAACCTTATTTAAAAAAGGAATCTTTTGGGGCACAAGGATGAAAAGAGTATTTTTTAAAATCCCGCGTACCTAATTAGAAGCAATTTGATGGAGAAAATCAACTACCAAACTTCTACAATGAAGTCTCTATGAAAAACCCTAGTTCTTGTCTCTTTGGAGAAATTGAAAGAAAAACCCTTGCTTGATTTGACTTAGACAAAAAGATGAATGAATTTAGGACTTAGAGTATTTCTATTTTTATGTTTAGAAGCCAAAAATGTCATGGGTTTATTCTAATAAAACAAAGGAGATATCCAAAATAACACTCATTAAACATTGAGGAAAAACTATCGGATGCAATTCACGACTCGCGAAATGCACTTAACTTGAATTATGAAGTGATATGTCGCTACAAGAAAGGGGTGCCAAACCACAATAAACCACACGAGTCGTGGTCTTCAATAATACGACTTGTGGTGTCATTTCTTACTAAAGGGACAAAAATTTAGGTTTCCAAGCCTCAACAGTACGATTTAGGAAGTACAGGTCATGGTTTGGAAGAATACAGGTAGTGGTTTAGACTCGTGGTACATTCAAAACAAAAGGGAAAGATTCTGGCCGTGCAGTACGAATCACATCATGAGTCATAATGTGGAAATAATGAGTTGTGCTACTGCAAACTACGAGTCGTGGTTTGCACCTGGAATATTTTCACAAGAGTGCAGTCTTTAGTAAAATTCCCATAACCTTTTACCGCGAACTCAAAATGATATGCGGTATGTTGAATTGGAAACTATACTCAATGAAATTTTTGTGGATAGGTCATGTGTCACCTAAATATTTATTAATAAAAATATATGATCATTTAAAGTTGACCCAAGCACGAATTAAGATCAAAACTAAGCATATTGAAAGAGCCTTGAACTCAACTTTGTAATATGAGTTGTTTAGGACCTTAAATCACCTCAAAAACTCATCCAACACATATTTAGCACTTTATAAACTAGTATCAAAATTCAAGGTGTTACATTCAACCTCATGAAAATCACTAATCCAGCTACCACTTTCATTAAATACCACTGACCGGTAGTGAATTAGACTTTTCATTAGCTTCTTTATATCTCAACTTGTGGCATAAACTCCATAAAAACTCTAAATTAAGCTTAATTAGCTAGAAATGGTCAATTTAGATGTGTTATGTTCATACTTAAATCATGTAAAAAGTCAAGTAGTTATGAAACTCTAATGCTCAACTCAAGTTTTAAAAGTAAACCTCAAAATCATTAGTTTACTCATGATTCAAAAACTCTTTTCATACTTTAGATTTAATTTCGAAAATGTTCTAACTCATGAGAAATTTCATAATTAAATAAGTATCATGTAAAACCTCATAATTATAACTGAAAAACATCAAGTAAATCATCAACTCAAGGAATCTTCATTTATGCTATTAAATAAGAACCCTTGCAACTTATACATCTTCAAAACCTTATTTAAAAGAGGGTTTATGGGAACGAATGAAAGTAGTCCTTGTTCGTAGCCCACTTTCTTGATTAGAAGAACTTGGATGAAAGAATCCAATAGAAAGGAGATCTCTTTGGTCACTTCAGTTGAAGCCCTAGTTTCTTGCTTGAAGAGGAATTTAGAGAAAAACATTGCTCTAATTTTGTTGAAGTGTAGAGTGAATGGGATTTAAGGCTTGGGGTTTATATATCATCACTTAAAAACTCCAAAATGACATAGAATTAAGCTTGAAAGATAGAGGGATTAACCAAACTAACCCTTATTAAAAACTCAGGAAATCTATTGGGCACCACTTTACGACTCGTGAAGTGACTGGAAATTTCCACCCATTCCATGACTCCATACCACAAGTCGTGGTATGCCATTACATGACACATGGAGCATTTTTGTGAAAACAGGACAGAGAATTTTTGACATCAAGTTTCAACAAAGCGATTCCAAGGCATGATTCTTTTTGATCTTTAACACTACTACTCGTGGATAGGGACTCATGAAACTCATATGAACATGAAAAACTCAGGCTACTCAGTATGGGTTAGGTTGTGAGGCTTCACTCCATGAGTCATGGTCCTCACTTTTTATCACCTGAAAAATATGCTAAAGACTCCTATGACCTATGAACACCTCACAGTGCAATCCATAGAGGTAATGCCTCCATAATTTCAACATAAAAACCATCACAGCTAACTCTAATTGTGGGTAGGATAATTCTTTTCATGCACCTTAAAATTCCTCAAAGCATAGGCCACAACCTTTCCTTTTTGCATCAACACTTCACCCAACCCAACTCTAGAAGCATCACAATACACGAGTAACACCTTTACCCTCCACGGGAAAATTTAAAACAGGAGCACAATCAATAAAAAATTGAGATTTTGAAATCTCTCCTCACACTTATTCGACCACTGAAACACAACATGTTTTGATTCAAGAGTCAACGAGGTCAAAATCGAAGAAAAACCCTGCACAAACCTATCAATAATCGATACACATATCAATAATCGATACACATACGCATGGAACCATCTTTTTTCTTCACAAATAGAATAGGTGCACCCCAAGGTGACATGCTAGACCCTTACTATGCAAGTCCAATAACCGATTTTTCAATTCCTTCAACTCAATTGGAGCCATGCTGTAAGGAGGGATAAAAATAGCCTTAGTGACCAACTCTAAGTCATCAAAGTCGATATCCCAATTTCGAGGGACACTAGGAAGATCAGTAAGGAATACATCAACAAACTCCCTAGCAGTAGGAACAGATTCTAAAGAAGGCAAATCAACACTAACATCCCGAACAAAATACAAAAAAGATAGACACCTCTTTTAAACTAACCTCCAACTTAAAGAAAAGATATGTCTCTCCGAG
Organism: Withania somnifera; assembly: GCA_039654485.1. Classification (NCBI taxonomy): domain Eukaryota; kingdom Viridiplantae; phylum Streptophyta; class Magnoliopsida; order Solanales; family Solanaceae; genus Withania; species Withania somnifera. Next base: position 6,252 of record JBDJHY010161142.1, on the reverse strand, counting down.
GATACGACTAACTCATACCCTTCAACTTTACCCACAGAACACCAGGCATATATGAGGTGACAATATTGGCATGGAAATCCAAGAAAACCTGATAAGGGGAAAGACAATCCATGACGAAAATCACATCAAATTAATTTTATGTACCAAAATTAAGTCTACCCATGTCTCATATCCTGATAAGAAAATAATACAAGATCATCACACTCGATACACAACTAGAGAATCATCCCCGGAAGTAGACATGTGAAGGGGTATAGCTATATCAGCAAACAACATATCAAAACCATCAGTAAAATATGTATATAGATATAAATGCATAGACCTCGGATCAAACAATATAGATGTAGGTCGATGGCAAACTGGGAACATACCTCTAATAAGAACATCATATGCCTCAACCTCAGGTAATCTACCCAAAAATGCATAACACTGAGTATGAATACCTCTGGACTGAGTTGTAGCACTACCTAGACCTTTATTAGTATGTTCTGCACCTTTACCAGGTTGTGCACCCCTACCTTACTGTGTACCCCCTCTACCTCTGGACGGGGGCACATGTCCTCTAGCTGGAGAATATGAATCCAGAGAGGCCTGCTACGTCTTTAACTGCATAGGTTGGGGACAGAACCTCTACTGGTAACCCAAATAACCCCAACTTTAACACAGTCCAAAAGTAGAGGCCTGATACTAAAAACTTGAAGAGCCCAAATTTCTACTTATGTCATGGCCCGAGCTCACCTCCTAGGCAGGATCGGTATCCTTAGCCAATAAGTTTCCCTAGAAGCCTCAGAAGAACCACTTAGATCATGTATAACTCTACTCACATCACTCAGCGCAAGTAATAAATATAGTATCAGAAGTGTAATGGGATCTTCAAAATAATCAATATATAGTCACAATAATAGATAAAGTCAAATCTCAAAACCAATACATCTTAGTCTAAAATCCTCTACTTGCTAAATAATGGACTGCTAGCATATGAGTTTAATATCTAGTCTCTAATAAATGAAATAATAAATAAATAAGGTTAAAATCCAAGCTCCAGATAAATAAATAAAAAAAGAAACTCCATAGCTTGCCCACGCGTGTTATGAGGACTCACGAATCCACTAATACTCTAGGAATAGAAGTAGTGTCAACCTCGAACATCTGGGTGGTTGGGTATATCTGTATGGGGTTAAACACATGCAGTAGGAGTAGAATCATCGGATAAAACACTTATTGAGTACGCGAGAAGTAATAAAATAGCCTATCCAATATAATGGTAAGTACTATGCAATGTATGACGGTATATCTCAACTTTAGCTCTAATTGAAATAAGCAAGTTAGCAGTTTATAATGAAAAAAATTAAAAATCTCATTCTTAAATAACTCAACCAGAACAGCTTAACTCATCAGTTTTTAACAAAAGATAAAGACTCAGTTAAAAACTTCTTCTCTCTGTCTTTCTTTCAAAATATTCAATTTTAGGTTTTTTTAGAGTTTCTATAACCAACATACCTCAAGGCATAAAACTATGAAGTCCATATGTTACCCTGAAGGGATCTTATTCCCCGTCACAAGATGAGACACTTTTTTTAGTAGATCCATATAGACACTCTAGGTACAACTGAGCGGTACCAAAATAATACCCTATGCTGGCAACATAGGTTATGGATATTGTAAAACTCATGCCAACGCTCAGGGCTAATACTCCTCCCATATACATCAAAACTAAATACTCTTGACTTAATGGAACACGCTTAATGGAACCATAAGTCAACTACTGTATCAACACTCTAGGCTAATGGAACACTCTCAATCGAAAAAACTAGCCGAAACATCAATTTAAACCATAATTGGGTAACAGTATTTAATAAGGTTATCAATTTGACACTTCAAAGTCAATTTACTCTTACTTTATAATTAAAGATAAATTCATCTAATCCCTCAATTAGCTTAATCAACCAAAAATAGTCAATTTAGACATGCTTCATATTCATACTCAAAATCATATAAAAATTCAAGTAATATGACGCTTCAATACTCAAATCAAGTTTTAAGAATAAACATTAAAACCAGTCATGAAGTCATACTTCAAAGCTTCTTTCTTTTTTTACTTAATTACAAAAATATGCTAACTCATGAGGACTTTTACAATTAAATCATCATCATGAAAACTTCATAATTTTAACTCAAAAACATCAAGTAAATCATCACTTCGGGAAATCATCGTTTATAAAATTAAACAAGAAACCTAACATGCTTCTACATCTTCAAAATCTTATTTAGAAAAAAGATCTTTGGGAACTAGGATGAAATGAGTCCTTTTTGAAAGAACCATGTACCTATTAAGAGCTCTTTAATGGAGAAATATTGATAAATTCACTCATGTAAGGAAATCTCCTATGGAACCCTAACATTCCTCTTGAGAGAATTATAAAACAAGAAACCTTTTTTGATTTTATTGAGGCAAAAGTGTATTGGAATAAGGATTTGGGGTTTATATAATAAGCATTTTAAGTCTAAAACGTCTTAGAATTATTAATTTAAGAGGTGGGAATTTACCAAAATACCCTAGGAAAAAATGGAATTAAAAGTCATCTGGCAGATTTCTATGGCTCACTCTATGAGCCGTCAACTGATTCTATGGTCCGTGGAATGACCCGTGGAACTGTTCCATACTTTGAAAAATTTGGAGGCCTGGGTGAGTATCACAGTTCGCTATGGTGAATCATGGAAAGGGCTTACGACTTGTCACATGACCCGTTAAACTAAGGTGCTGGGTCAATAACACGGTTCTCTATGATGAATCATAAAATAGTTTAGGACTCATCATAGGATCCGTCAAACCAAGGCACTGGGAAGTCATACTGGTTTATTTTGATGGAATGTTCCATGATTCATCAAGCCACAAACCATAAAGGGACTTGTGCCAACTTGGGAAGTTCTAGATTTTTTCAAAATTTTACCAAACCCTATTGTTTAGCCCACACAGCCTCTAAAACAAGTTTCACGGTGTTATAGTATCTCCCCCTTTAGATTATTCATCCTTGAATGAAGATTTCAGGGGAAAAGGGCTAAGAAGCTAATAAACTTACTACAAAAATTATCAATGGCCCTATATCAACAAACAAAACATAGTTTAGCTACTAACTCAACTTATAGAGATGCAAAATGCAACAACTGATCTCAATCATCAACACTTAGCAAATACACACACATGCACAAATAGGGGCTCATCTACTACTACCTTAACTAATGTCATCTCTACTCAACTCATGCACGAACACACTTAATGGACTCGTGCAATGCTACTAACTACATGCTCATGAACTAAAGCAAACACCAGATAGATAGAGAGGTTATACCTCAAGAAGATCTGAAACTAGAAGGAAATAAATTCGACTATCTACTCATTATGTCAGCCATGCCTTCCGTGTATCTCCCTCGAGTGCTTGGTTCCTCCAAAGAACCTAGCGGAATATACCTCTTTATACCTTAATCTACTAACCTGTTTATCAAGAATCTGAACAGGGACCTCCTCATAGGTCAAACTATCATGAATACCAATATCCTCGATTGCTACTATTAAATATGGATCACTCAAGCACTTCCTTAATAAGGAAACATGGAAAACTGGGTGAAAAACTGTTAAATCTACTGGAAGATCAATATGATAAGCAACATGTCCTCCCTCCTCAAAATCTAGTAAGGCACACTATACCTCAGACTCAGTTTGTCCTTTCTACCAAATCTCATAACTCCCTTTATAAAAGACACCTTCAGAAACACCCTATCATTAACATCAAACTCTAGCTCTCTTCTTCTCAATCTGCTAAAGACTTTTGTCTACTCTGGGTTGCCTTTAACCTCTCTCGAATAGTCAGAATTTTCTTAAGAATCAAGAACAAACTCTGGACCTATAATAGCTACCTCGCCAACCTTTAACCAACCAATCAAAAACCTACACTATCTCCTATACAATGCCTCAAATGGGGCCATCTGGATACTTAAGCGATAGCTCCAAAGTCTAAATAGTCCTCCCACCATCTGTCTTTAGGTGAAAATTTATACTCAACTGAACTCGGGTACTAAGACCTCTCCGAAACTATCTCCATAACTGAGATGTACACTTCGAACCATGCTATGATTTAATACATAGAGGTATATGATGTATATGAATAATGTCCCTCAATTAGATTCTACCATATGGATCTATTGAATAACTTCTGTACAAGTAGGAAGTGAGCATAATCGATCTACTATCACCCATATAGAATCATACCTCTCGATTAGCAGAAAAACAGTGACAAATCTATATTAATCACCTCCCATTTTAATGTCAGTATCTTAAATTACTGTATTTGTCCTGCTGGTGTGTGGCACTCTACTTTCACTTATTGATAATTAGGATACTTAGCCATAAAATCGGCTATGTACTTCTTTATACTCTTTCACCAATACACTTCTCTCATATCTCTATACATCTTAGTAGCTCCAGGATGAACTAAATATCGAGAACTATGAGCCTCTGATATAAGCCTCTTTATTAACCCATTAACTATTGGGACACACAAGCGATCTTGATAATGAAGAACCCTATCTACCCCTTTAGAGAAACGTAAACCTTATGCTTATGAACTGCATCTTTCAACTTAAATAGAATCTGTATTACTATCTTGCTTCTCTTTTACCTTAACAACGAGTGATGACTCAAAAACATTCTAAAAAAGCATACCACCATTCTCTACACCAATCAACCTAACACCAAGGTGTGCAAGCCTATGCACCTCTAAAGATAACTCTTCTTATCCCTATCCACATGTGATAAATTCCCCAAATACAACCTGCTATGGGCATCGTCCACTACATTGGCCATGTACTGATGATACAAAACTGTCATTTCATAATCCTTCAACAACTCAAACCACCTTCTAGATTCAAATCCTTCTGACTTACAAACTCTTATGATCAGTTAAGACACATGCACTCCGTACAAATAGTATCTCCATAATTTCAAGGCAAAAACCACAGGTGCTAACTCAAGATCATGGGTAGGGTAATTATTCTCATTAGTCTATAGTTTTCTAGAAGCATTGGCTATAAACTTATAATGATGTATCAAACCATAACCAAGACCAACCCTCAAAGCATCAAAATACACAACAAAACCCTCACAACTATCAGGCAAAGTCAATACTGGAGCTGATGTCAAACAAGCCTTCAACTCCTAAAATCTTTTCTCACAAGAATCAGACCAATCAAACTTTACTTTCTTCTGATTCAAATGGTTCAAAGAAGCAGCTATGGAAGAGAAGCCCTGGACAAACCTATGATAATACCATCTAAACCCAGAAAACTATAGATATTTGAGGGAGAGGTGGGTTTCGGCCAATTTCGTATAGAATTAATCTTTTAGAAATGAACATCGACACCTCACTAGAAATGATATGACCAAGGAAGGTGACTGACTGAAGCCAAAAGTCACACTTAAAACTTAGCATAAAGTTGACGCTCTCTATGGATCTAAAGAACAACTTCAAGATGGTTTGCATACACCTTCTCACTTTTGGAATATAACAGAATATCATCAATGAAAACAATCACAAAAATGTCCAAGTAGGGCTTCAAAACCATGCTCATGATGTCTATCAAATCTACATAAGCATTAGCCAAACTAAGATAAATGACCATGAACTCAAAATAGACATAACGAGTGCGGAAAGTTGTCTTACAAATATCTGCCTCTCTAACCTTAAGACAGTGATAGTCAGAACAAAGATCAATCTTAGAAAAATGGCTAACACCTTAAAGTTGATTAAATAGGTCATCAATCCTCAGAATGAGATACTTATTCTGGATTGTGACTTTGTTCAGATGAAGCTAATTGATGCACATACGGAGGTATCTATCTTATTCATAAACAAGTCTAGAGCACCCTTAGGAGACACACTCATACAGATAAACCCCTTGTTTAAAGATCGACTGACTAGTCTTTCAATTCTCTAAGATCGGTTGGCGCCATCCTAGATAGAGGAATATAAATAGGATGAGTGCTCGAAATAAGAACAAGATTTATGTCACGAACCGATTTTTCAGATCATGATGGCACCTACTACACCACCAGTAGGAGAACCAAACCCTGTAATCCGTAGCCAAAGCGGAGAACTACTACACTGAATGTGGAAGAATATTAAAAGAAACATGATAAAAATAATAGGAATCAAGGAAGCCGAGGAGTAGAACATGGTTGGTATACCGGTAACCTCA
>JBDJHY010161131.1:0-12602 GCA_039654485.1 Withania somnifera | reverse complement strand
TACCTCGTAGAGTCTTGTGGATCAGTGCATAGAAGTCCTCATCCAATCTTCGGGCGGCTCTGTGGTTCCCTAGGAAGTACTCTTATCTTTTGTATCCAGTCATGTATCAGTATTTGTAACGTTTATGAGAACTTACATTGAATTCACTCTTTCGTAGATGGTTTATACTAGAGGATCTTCCGTGGATTGGGACCCTCCTCTTACTAGCCAAGAAAGGGTAGGAGAGGACGCTCCACCGATCCTTATTATCCTAGATATTTCATAGCAACAAGCACCTCCAGTGCCACTGCCACAGCATATTCAGCCACAACCTACCTTGGTTAGATACCTATTGTGGTAGATGCTTTAGATGTTAGACAATATATTGACAAACAAGCCACAGTCATATGCTTAGGGAGCGGTGCAAGGTTCACCGTCTCCCTACCAATTTTATCATTTTAGGCTAATTCCATTGCTCTTGTAGCAGCACCATCTCCCATTTTACCTGCATTTGAGGTGCGGAAGATCCTAACCATTTTCTGCGGATTTCCCCCACCGGGATATTGGTAGCTCAGGGGAAGGACCCCCATGAGTTTATTATGGTATGTGATGAATGCCTGCATAGATTTGAGCTACTGGACTCACATGGGGTGGATATTAACTCCTATCTGCTTTAAGGCACCTCCAGTTAATGGTGGTGGGTATTTCAAGATCGCAGGTAACCAGGGTCAGCCCTAGTGACTTGAGGGTAATCTATGGAGGCTTTTATATCATAATATGTTCCCAAGAACATCCGTGGGGCACTTTGGGCTCAATTTAAGGGTTTACAGCAAGGCTCCATGATAGTTTCTAAGTATGAGGCCTATTTTATTGAACTCTCCAGAAAAGCTGGTGACCTGTTATTTTCAGAGGTGGAGAGGATTCGCCTATTTGCTCATGCGATGAGGTCAGATTTTTGGGGCCATGATAAGTTGCTACTAGTTCTACAGAAGTCATTTTTAGATGTTGCGGACCAGGCCCATAATATAGAGACTTTAGCTCTCAAGGACCAGGAGGCATTGAGAAGAGGTCGGGTCATTAGGAAAGATTTTGAGGGTCTATATTAGGGGGTCTTGATTTTCTCCAGAGGGCCCAGTCCAGCTAACAGTAGCAAGCCTCTCTTCTGACCTCCGAGAGTGGGTTGAGCAGCTGGCCCGTTAGAGGCTCAATTTTTATGGTCAGGCCAGGATTAGGGATACTTTTCTGTGTGTGGGGGGAGCAGGGTCATTAAGCTAGATACTGCCCCAGGGTCCCTAGAGATTGATTTATAGAGGGGTGTTTTGAGTCCATGGACCAAGGATACTTTTCTCGAAATTATCCCTATTTTAGGCCAATTAGGCCGCACTGTTACCTGTTTAGACATTGTAGGCAGTGCCATTGGTTAAAGGTGGTCCGCCAACCATTCAGGGAGCTAGGGGAGGAGGCCGAGTGGCAGAGGCAGAGACACTGGTTTGGGTGCATAACAGGTTGCGGGTCATTGCCTTTTTTATGCCATTCTTGGCAGGGAAAGGGCTTAGGCCTCCAATGCTGTTGTCACCAGTACATTGACCATTCTTGGATATTCTGCAATGAAATTATTTGAACCGAGTTCTACTTTGTCATACATAACTATTTATTTTTCTTTATGGTTGGGTGTTGTTAGTGAGCGGCTGCCTGTACCCTTGAGTGTATATACCCCAGTTTGCATGATCCTAGTTCTGGATTAGGTATATAGGTCATGTCTAGTGACTATTCAGGGTCACAATACTTGGGTGGAGATGATTGAGATGGATATGCTAGATTTTGATCTGATTTTTCTTATGCAATGGTTATCTCTCTATTCTATGCCAAGACCATGACCATGTCTGTGCCTAGTGTGCCCTCTATAGTATGGCGCAACCCGACTAGTCATTCGACTATTTGGATTTTTATTCTCCTAATGATTTGGGGAATCCCGACATTTGTTTATTTTTGGGCACTAGACATGTTTCTCGAGGTTTATATGCTTATTTGGCCCATGTTAGAGATGTCAATGCTGGGTCCCTATCCCTAGAGTTTGTACTGGTTGTTACCAAGTTTGTCGATATTTTTCTTGCTGATTTTTCTAGCCTCCTACTAGAACAGGATACATACTTTTCTATCAATGTTTAGATGGGCACCCGACCCATTTACATTCCTTCGTATCATATGGCACCAGCTGAGCTTCGTGAGTTGAGTGTTCAGTTGAAGAATTTTCTTAACAGGGGTTTGATCCATCTGAATTTGTCATGTAGAGTGCCCTGGTGTTAATTCTGATTAAAAAGGATGGCTCTCTGTGAATGTGTATCGAATATAGGCAGTTGAACAAGGTAGTTGTTAAGAATAAGTATCCTCTGTAGCGTATTGATGATTTGTTTGATCAGCTTCAGGGACCCATGGTGTTATCTAAGATTGATTTAAGGTCTGTCTACCACCAGTTTAGGATTTGAGCCGAGGATGTCTCGAAGACATCTTTTCGGACTAGATATGGACATTATAAGTCCTTAGTAATGTCTTTTGGTCTGACTAATGATCCTATAGCCTTTATGGTCTTGATGAATCATGTGTTTGACTTACTTGGGCTCTTTTGTGATTGTTTTCATAAATGATATATTGGTTTACTCAAGGAGTCGAGCCGAGCATGAGTGACACCTGAGATTTGTGTTGCAGACTTTGTGGACTGAGTGACTTTATGCTAGGTTCTCAAAGTGTGAGTTTTGGCTAGACTCTGTATCTGTTCTAGGACATATGATGTTAGGTGTCGGTGTTAGTATCCATCCGACTAAGATAGTTGTAGTTTGTGATTGGCCTCGACCTACTTCTATCACAGAGATTTGCAATTTCCTTGGGTTTTATGGCTATCATCATTTTATTTAGGGTTTCTCCTCTATTGCAGCTCAACTGACTAGACTGACACAGGAGGGTGTGCCCTTCCAGTGGTAAGGTGAGTGTGATTCCAGCTTTCTAAGGCTGAAAGGGTTGCTGATTGTACTCCAGTTCTTGTATTCCCAATTGAGGGTCAGTCATGTACAATATATTATGATGCATTGGGTATCAGATTGGATAGTGTTCTGGCTCAGTAGGGTCATGTGATAGCTTATGCGTCTAGGCAGCCAAAGGATCACGAGAGTAACTAGTCCACCTATGACTTGGAGTGGGCAGGGGTAGTTTTTGAGCTTAAGATCTGGAGGAACGACCTGTATGGGGTCCATTATGAGATTTTCACAGATTACCACAGCTTGCAGTATATTTTAAGTCAAAAGAAGCTTAACTTGATACAACGAGATGTGTTGAGCTTTTGAAGGACTATGATTTGAGTATTCTCTACCATCTAGGCAAGGCAATATAGTTGTTAATGCCTTGAATCAGAAGGTGATGAGTTTGGGTAGCCTAGATGAAGTTTCCATTCCTGAGAGGCCATTGGCTCAGGACATTCAGTTATTTGCCAGCATGATGGTTAGATCTAATCTTTTAGTGCCAGAGAAGATTATTGCCCATATTGAGTCCAGATATTTCTTATTTGACTAGATTCGACAACACCAATATGAGGACCCACATTTAGTTCAGTTGAGAGAGAGGGTACTAATTGGGTGATTTCAGATGATGTTGTGGTAGATTCTGATGTTGTGTTGTGGTTTTATGGCCGCCTTGCTATTCTGAGGTTTGGTGATCTGATACAGACCTTATAACATAAGGCTCACTGCTCCAAGCATTCCATTCACCTGTCTATTGTGAGGATGTACCGTGATATGAGGCAGCATAACTGGTATCAGGATACGATGAGCTTTATAGCATCCTTTGTGTCTCATTGTTTTAACCATAAATAGGTGAAGTTCGAGCACCAAAGACTGGGTGGTAAGATGCAGAGTTGCCCTATCCTTGAGTAGAAATGGGAGCGGATCACTATGGATTTTGTTACAACACTTTCCCGTACTGCTAGAGGTTATGATTGCATTTGGGTAATCGTGGATTGATTGTCCACATTAGCCCACTTCTTGCCGATGCATTCGACATGGGGTGCAGAGATATTTGCTGAGTTGTATATTTTTGAGGTGATTAGACTTCATAAGGTACTCGTTTCCATCATATCTGATTGGGGTACACAAAGGCTAACTGGGAGACAAAAAACTATATGTCGGACAAGTATACACATCTGTTCGAGCCTTCAGGTACTACTCTTTCTTTGAATTTTGTGGTGGATGTTGTAATGATCCATTTGTTCATTTTCTTTCTTTCCTTTTTTTTGTGTTTAAAGCCATATGGTAGTTTAAGCTTGGTTGCCTGTTATCTCAGTTTCACTATTTTGAAGTTTTAGTATTGAAATAGTGGAACTTGAGAGTGAAATCCTAGAAAAGGTACTTTGAATCAAATTCAGAGAATTTTGTTAGCTACAAAATGTCGACTTTGGTCTAGGTGGACCTTAAGTTCGTGTCCCGAAGTTTCCTTTTTGAGTTTGGGCTATTTTGTGGAAATTTCACTTAATTAAAGCTCATTTTGGAGTTTGGGTGGTATTTTGGGGATTGAAGCATTCGATCGAAATTTCAATGATTCTATCATCCCTAAAATTATGATTTTGGGCTAGTTGAGTTATTAGTTCACTTCCCGAGGTGTTCATGATTATTTTGGGTTCGTTTGTGAGATTTTGGAAAATTCCTCTTTTGAGCTGGTTTGATCTTGGGGTGTTTTTTCTTAAACAACCTTTGTTGGCCATTTCACAATTTTGTTTAGTCTGTAGTGTATTTTCCACTTAAAATGCACTTTAGGTTTGCTAGAATTGTATTCGGGATGCTCGTTTTAGGCCCCCAATGGAGAGTTTGTGTTTTGTTGAGATTTGCTTCAAGTTGCATGTCGCCCCTGCACCATGGACTTATTCTTGTGGTGGACTCCCATGCGCTTGATGGGTACACCATCTAATGCTACATCTACGAGCCCTAGTTCTCCCTGGCGAGGTCTCCCTTGCGACCTTGCATAGTCTATAAAAGGGGTCATCCCCTTTATTTCAAATCATTTGATGAACCTTGGGGGACAACTTTTTTAGGGTGTTTTGAGCTGGAGAAAGTGGTGGGAGTTGCGTGTGAGATAGTGTGATTTCTTAGCAGGAGTTCTCCTTGAGTATTTCTCGTTATTTCCAACACTTTTATTTTATGAGAAAAAATTTGATTTCTTACTTTAAACCATGATTTCTATCTCATTCATTTGTCATTTTAAGCCTAATATTGGACCTCGAGTCCCCAAGCTGAGAGCTTTCCACTGGTATATTTACTTTATTTTTCTGGGTTGTAGGGTCCGTAGGCCTGTTTTGGGGCCCATTTTCCGATCAGGTTTGCTAATAGAAATATGGGCCTTATTATTCATGTTTTAAACACTGGAATAATAATTTGATAGTTTTGGGTAATTTTTGCTACATTTGGATCTTCGGGCCATGTTGTGTAGATTTCGAGGATTTTCATCGTTGCCTAAGTAGGCTAGCTTTATTTACTTTCATTTTATATGGGGCTATTATTTGGTTCTTATGATATGGCCAGTAGTATGGGTTGGGTTTTGGGTTTATCACTGCTTCCTAGATAACTAGTGATTATTTTATCGGTTTCCTGAGGCCCATGAAAGGGCATAGAGGGTGAATGGTTGTATTCCCTCTTCCAAGTCTCATCGCGTGGGGGGGGGACAAAGACTTTAGTGACTATTCTAGTTACCACACGATGAGTATTCTGAGATGAGCTATTAGCCGGTGGCATTTGGAAAACTTAGAATCTGGTTGTTTCCGTTCATGTTCCTATATGATTGTTGTCGCTTTGCAATGCTCGGACATTTGTATATTATTGGTTTTTGCTAATATGATTGGTGTTGATAGGTCTTAGACCCTATATACGGTTTAGAGGAAGGTCCTCCGAGGTATAGATCCTAAGTATGGTACATATGAGGCATAGACCTACGATGTAGGTACTGATTAGGTACTTACCCTGCTCTCGAGTTTGAGGCATAGTCCTCCCAGGCACGAACTCCGAGTATGGAAGATGTGGGGTATAGAACTCTGAGAATGGCACTAATGAGGCACAGATTCCCGAGATAGGTACTAATAATGCATTTACCCTGCTATCAAGTTTGAGGTACAGTCCTCTGAGGCACGGAACCCAAGTATGGCATAAGTGGGGCATATACCCCTGAGCATGGCACTGATAAGGCACAGATTCCCAAGATAGTACTGATGGGGAATTTACCCTAAACTTAAATATTAGGCGCGGTCCTTCGAGGCACGGACCCTGAGTATGGCATATTTGGGGCATAAACCCCAAAGTTTTGCACTGGTAGGGCTTAGACCTTTGACTTTAGTTGAGGCACGGTTCTCCAGGGAACCTTGAGATTTGTACTGGTAGGCACATAAGTGCCCAAGGTTTGACACTAAGAGGGAGTCCCACGGTATGATAGGACTTTATTCATAATCATTTTCTTGCACCCCCGTGTATTAATTTCATACTGTTTATGCTCACCAAACTTAAGGGGGGAGTGAAGGTAGGTTTTGATGTGCTATTTGTACTTGACGGTGGGATGGGACGCTAGGTAGGTTTTGTATGTTTACTTTCTATTCCATACTTAGCTATATTCTATCTTTCCATCCTATATTCGTGGTGTATAAATATGTATCAATATTTCTAGTTGGGTTTTGGCTTAACTATAGTACAGGTACGTTTCCTTACTTCAATTTTGGGTTTTTCAGGTATTGGTTACTATCGTAGGTGTTCCCTATGTTTTGATCTTTATAAACCTGTACTTATGCTCTATTGATGGTATTGCACTCAAGTATCTCTATCTTTCTGCATATCTGTTAGTTTTACCACTTTCCTACTATGTTTGACCTATTTTACTTCCTCACCTTTCTGCTTGTACTTTATTTTAGCCAAGTCGACCTATGATTTCTAATGGGTACCTTTTTGGGTAATCATGCTGCACTTATGTACCATATTTAGCTAAGACGATGAGATTGTATAAAGTAGATACAACTGGTTACAGAGCTTACGATGAGGTTTGTCATCTTAGCTGACAACAGTTTCCTTGATTTCTAGCCTTTCTTTATTTTTTCTATAGTAGGACCTGTGCAGTATTACTTTTGTAGGAGTTTCTTTGTATATAATTATCTTTTGGATACTCTATATAGTAGCTCCATGTGCCATTGACACCAGGTTTTGGGATTTTGGTTGTTTATGTATTTCTTCTGCTTTCGTTCTTTTATGTTTCTGCTTATGCTTTTCCCCTTTTCAAGATAATTCAAGTGTTTATAGCCCATTGTACGTAGATCTAGATTGTAGGGTTAGGCTTGTCTACTGGAGGGTTATAGCTGCCATCATGACCTGTATTTTAGGTCCTAACAAGAGAATTTCTCAATCCTCTGATGAACTTGACTATATTCTCCTGCTTATCCGGTATGATAGCCGTAGAATACCAAGATAGACCATAAATTGGGACACATACTGATTATGATCATACCATTTATTCTCAACTCATCGAATTCTTGACACAACCTATACCTCACACTATGGGATACATATCTACACATAAATACCCGCGCTAATATCTCCCAAGTCATAGGAGGAGATCCAGTCTGTCTAGAAACAACATAAGGATGCCACCACTTCCGGCTATCCCTCTAAGCTGTAGAACTGTGTAATCAACCCCATGAGATTGTACCATCCCCACACTATGTAATATCTCATAACAAGTAGTAAGAAACTCAAATGGGTCCTCACCTTATCAACCCTGAAACTGAGGCTGGTCCATCTTGCGGAACCTCTCTTATCTCCGCTGCTGCTCATTATATATCTCAGTTGTGACCTCAACCGCAGTCCCAATACATGGAATCTAAAGCTCATGAACTCAATGTGCAATAGGTGCCAGCCCCACCTGACTCTGAACTATGGGCCACTGGGCTGTTGGAACCTAAAACTCGGGTGGCTCGCCTATCTATGCAGGAATACAGGTAGATGGCCCAACTGATCATTAATCATTGCCTTTCTTCTTGAGGGTCTCTACCTTAGCTCTAGTCTGTGAACCCTATAGCGTACTGCCCTATGCTATGCTTCCAAAATACTTTAAGACTCAAACAAGGGTGTCCTGTAATATTAGGGCTGGCATGTACTCGGGAGGGATAGAGGGTCCTATCCCTCTTCTCTTACAATCTACGATTCAGGGGAGACAACTTGGATTTACCCATCTCTTGGGATTCTCCCCTATCCCTACCCATAGTTCTAGCTTTGGCCTGGCCTCTCCATTGGGCAATAGGCACTAGAATGTCATGCTTTTCTTGGCCAGTAGTAGCTCTAGTCCCTACCATCTGTTAAGCAAAACACATGTAAGGACTCGGTGTATACAAAACAACCATGAAAGATAGAAATGAAGGAATAAGGAGATGTTTTCTTAAAGTTCCATAGCATCTCGAGGATAAGAAAAGGGCGTCTCTGCACTGATTCATAAGACTCTACTAAAATTTGATTATGTATAATGGGATCTACGAACCTAGGACTTTGATACCAACTTGTCATGCCCTAAATTCCAGGCATGATGCTACTAACCTTCCCAACCCGGTAGGTCATCTTAATTCATAAATAACAAAGAAAATAACTAATATAAGGATGTGGAAAGTAAATACACAAGAATGGTAAATAATTCAGAAGTCCTCTATTAACCCCAAAACTAGGTTGCTATTGTACAAAACCACTAAATAAGAGTTTATGTGAAGTCTCGGTCTCTCAATATCTCTAATAAGTAAATATATAGAAATGAAAAGTAAAGGACATTCGTTAACTACTGAATGGACGGGAAGCTACCTAGGAATGTCTCGAATGAAGCCCGGATAAGTATGAAAGATGATAACAAAGTTCAAAGCCTGAACCTTCACGAAGTGCAGAAAAAAAGGGTGAGTACAAAAACAATGGTACTCAGCAATATCATCGACCAGACTAACTATAAAGAACTATTAACTACTTATGGCATACAACCACCCTAGCTACTATAACTTGCGGATAGTGTATAAACCAGCAACCTAAACAGAAATATAAAGTAATTACTTAACAAAGATACCAACACAGTATCTAGTTCTCGGTACCTTTCACAAATACAAGTAAGAGTCTCAGATCAAGACAATAAATAATCAAAGAAACTCGAGTATAAATGAATGACAAGTTATCTTAAGTCATCAACAAGTAAACTAGATAAAAATGAAATCATCAACATGAATTTCACATCTAAATACAGCTCAACCGATGGCATGTGCAAAGTCCTCAAGACTATATAATATCAAGTTACAATTTTAGGCACCCGGTTAGGACCTCGACATATGCCTCTCAATCTTATGGACACCGATTAGGACCTCAGCATGTGTATCCTCCTAATAATATAGGAACTCATCTAGAACCTCAAATGTGCCTTATCAATCATATTTCACTCAGCCAGGACCCAATATGTGTCCTTCCAATAAAACAGGCACCCCACTATAACCTTGGCATGTGCCTTTAATGATATACATATATTTTTTCCACAATTTAGGTACCCGTCTAGGACCTCAGCATGTACCTTCGACCATCATCATCAGTTACAATCCCTACCAAGAATACAACCCTCACTTTCAATAATTACACAATCTCTTTAAGTAATAAATATAGAAGAGGCTAAATCACAAATAGTGTAAGTTTATCGGCCTCTCATAGGCACTCATTATCAAATATATCCTTACTAGCTCAAGTTAGTCTATATGGGTATCACAATCTTCCCTGGTTTCCACGCTATCAAGTTATTCTTCAAGGGAAATTTAAACAACTTATATAATTAGGCCCCAACATCTTCATTATAATATCATTCCCAATCATATTACCAATTTAAGATAACTCGTAATTCGAATTTGATGCATTGTTCCATGGTTCATTTATATCCCTTTAGCCTCTAATGGTATCACATCCCAAAAATACAAAATTTAAGCCCCAATCTCTACCTCAAGATATCAAAAGTACAAGATTTATGCCCCAATATCTACCTCAAGATATTCACTTTTTAATTACCTTTACCAAATTAGGACAACTTACATTTCATTTCAAGTGTACAATTCAACAATATCCTCAAAATATCATGTAATCACAATTTATTCATGTTAACATCATAAAAATCAACCAAGTAAGATATTTCAATTAATTTAAAAGAGGGAACGAATATATGAAATCACATCATCAGTAAAGCCCTTACGTCGACCCCGACATATGGAATCCCAACAACCCCAAAATATTCATTTTTCCTAACTACACACACAACTAGAAAGGAATCACTAATTGTTTATAAAAAGACAAAAGAAACCTTAACTTGCCTTAAACTTCAAAGAATCAAATCACTTGGGCTACTTTTTTTTTTTTGAATGGCCTCTACTCGAGAAAATTCTAATCACAAATATATTACACACAAGCAATAAAAACAATCAATGCCCATAAGTTGATATTTAACACTTTAATCAAAATTCAACCTTGGGCCCATAATATCAAAGTCAAGTTTTTATCGTAGAAACTTGTTACTCGACACTTGGGAACCTAACAATCAAGTTTTATAAAAAACCCATTCCATTTTGAAGTTCAAATCAAGGTTTTACCATTTTTTAGTTCATATATGAGAACTCCATTTTTGGGTTCAAAACCTCGTATGAAAATTCTTGTTATAATCAATGGGGATTGATAAGATAATGTTTAGAGAACATACCAATTGATATCTTTAATATCCTTGATCAATATTTTCAAAATTAGGGTTTTGGAGTTGTATTTTGTATGAGATATATGAACAAAAACATAAAGGGACTGTTTTAAAATGATCAGGTGTTCCTAGCCTTCCCTCGCGATTGTGTGAAACCCACCATGATCATGTCCATCCCAACTTATTAACTCAATGCGGTTGCATGAAATACTCTGCTATCGCGACTAATAACATGTTAATTCACCGTATTATGACTAGACCTATGCAACCACGACGACCAAGGATCCAAATCTCTATGACCGCATCTCCTTCTCCGTTATCTTGTAGAATAGCTGGTGATAGCACTAAAATAATTTCGAATGAACCCTCAGGAATCATTCAAAATCATGTGACAACAAACTATATATGTAATCCTACTAATTTTGATTTTCTGGTCTCAATGGAACCCTCAAATCATATATATACGAGGTCTCCATAACCCGATACTTGTTTAAGTCTAAAAAATAACCTTTAACTCAAAAACCTTTAAGGCTTACAAAAATTAAGGAAGAATTCATTATAGGACAAATTCCACCTCCCAAATAGAACAAAACCATCGGAGTTTCAATCTGGACACTCTAAGATCAAATGTTGACCAAATCAACCATTAATCTTAAAACTCAACTTATCCCACCAAACCCCTCAAAATCACCACGAAATGGCCAAAGTAGTAAACGAATGTGTTACTAGACCAAACTTGACATTTTAGGGTTAATTGAGCAGATGGATTTCTTATATGAGGTCCCAAACTCTAGATGACCTGAGTAGTTCCTCATTTTGCACCTAGAGGCTCCAAAACTCAAAACCTCTTAAAAAATCATCTCAACCTCAATATTTTTCTAGACTAACCATATTACTTATTTTGTTTAACATAATGAGATCACAGGAAGGGCAACATAGTCAAAATACTCTCATAACAGAAAAATAGAGTCATTACATTTTAGGAGGCTTTAGATGGGGTGGTGAGTGGTGTGCCGATACTAAGAGGATTTTCATAGGAGAAAATTTAAATGGCATATCGGTTCTTCTTAAAGTGGGTATGTTGATATACATGAAGTCTTTGATTTCGGGGAGAGGAATGACGAAGGAGTTTCTTTTTATTTTTATTTTTCTAGAGTCTTTGGATTGGTTGTAGAGAATTCGAGCTCTCCCAAGAAGGAGAAACATTTGGTTACCTTATGTGGTTCAGTGTCTAAGACCCAGATTGATTTTTTCACCTTAATAAGTGGGATAAAGTCTTTGTAAATAATATAAAATTATTCTAAAGGATAATCTTTCAACGCAACATAAGATTTTGGTCATGGATTTGGAGATCAAAAGAAGAAGAAAAAGAGGAGGGTTGTGGTAGGATCAAATGGTAGTTTGACAATAGTGATCTAGATATAGGAGGGAAGTTGGCATATAAGAGGCTTGGGGGTGTAATGGAAATGATAACAGGATGTGGAACAAGACTAAATATTACATTAAAGATACGACAAAAGTGACATTATGTGTCTCGAGAGGTCAATCGGGTAGGCGCTATTGGACTAATGGTGGAACGGGGAAGTTCAAGGGAAGGTGGAGGCTAAGAAGGGGGCTTATGAAAAGTTGGTTGAGGAGGAGAATCGATTGAATAGTGATAAGTATAAAAGGGAAAGAAAGGAGGCTAAATTAGTAGTTATGACAATTAAAACAACAACGTTCGAGCACTTATATGCTGGACTAGAGGATAAAGGTAGGGATATGAAGTTATATAGGCTTAATAAGGACAGGGAGAGGAGGTCTTGTGACCTTGATTAGGTGAAGTGCATCAAGGTCAAGGACAAAAAAGTTTTAATGGACGAGGGTCT
>JBDJHY010161121.1:0-12603 GCA_039654485.1 Withania somnifera | reverse complement strand
CCAAAATATAAATATCAACATAAATGAATGAAATAATGGTACAAGGTTACTATACAGCCTAGATAACCAACCAATAGATGCTATTTAGTACAGTTATTAAAGCAATAAGCCTAGAGATGGCCCCACGGAGACTACCTATTACTCGACGATAAACATTATAATCTTACAAATCATACTCCAACTGATATCCAAGGTGCTCCATATGATCTAAAGCTTGCATCAAAGTATTCTATACATTAATACGAGCCTAACGGTAGAATTTATGCTAAGTTTCGGACTGAGCCTAAAATCAAGCCTTAAACGGGCTTGTGGGGCCCACTAACCAGAATAAAAAATAAATTTTACTACGGGGTTCCAAATGTTACCAGAAACCCGTGCTCCAAAATTGAGAACAATTCGAGCACGGTAAGGGCTTCAAAATAGCCCAGACAGATTTGACCCTAAAGGGGTCAAAAATTCAATCTTTACGGATTTAATGTTGGAATTTCGGTGTATAATTGATACGAGAAGCAATGTATACTCAATTAATGAAGAGTTACTCAAAGATTTATGGGTTATACAATGACTTCATCAATTTCAACCTTTGAATCCAATAATGGTGGAAACTAAGAATTTTAAGAAGAAGAAGGGAGGAGAACTTACCCAAAAACGTGTGGAATCGATGAGGAATGATGTGAGGAATTTCCTTGATCTTGAATGCTGCTTGGGGAAGGGTTTCCACTCAAAAATGAGTTGAAAATGGAATATGTTTGATGAAATAATGAATTGGGGTCGGGCAGGAAATTATATACTGCCAGGTATAGGTCATTGCGATAGTGTGAGGTTGACCACGATCGCGCTGAAGAAAATTGTCAACCCTTGCGATGGCGTGAAGGGGTCACAATCGGGAACAAGGACTTTCTGGGAACACATCGTGATTGTATGAAGAGGATTTCAATTGCACAAAACAAGAATTTTGATCATCACGATCACGGAGGAACCACCGCAATTGCAATGAAGTGTCTCACCTGCACCATTTGCAGGTTTCTACTACAAAACTTCAGAACTTCCAATAGAGACTTCGGGAATCAAACAAAGTACAATTTTTCTAAAAAAAAAATATAAACAGCATGGAGACAACATCTCAGGCTCAATGGAATCGAAGAAACTAAAATCCAAGGTCGTTTAAGAAGAATGACCCCTCAAACCAAAGATAGCCAAAAAGTGCACTTCTCCGCAAACAACTCGAAAATGTAACGACAAGTCCAACAATTATACCAACACCTCACCTAACCTAAAATCATCATTTCAGAGCTACTGGAAGCATTGGAATCTTGATTCGACACTCTTAACATCAGCTTACCACTCGAGCTCCACTGTAGGCTTTAAACTTAACTAGAATCCACAAATTGGCATAAATTGCAAATAGGAGCTCCAAAAAACAAACACAAGGTCAATCTTGAATTTGTTTGGCATTCAAGAGCTAACGAAACTATCAAAATTTTATTCCAAGCTCATCTTGAAGGAAAGTTGTCTTTGGTCAACGAGTACTTAGTTTTAGGCTATAAAACATACAATTTTAGATATTTCTCAACCGAGTCACCAGGGATCCAAACTACCAATCCTAGTAAGTCATAACTGATTTGGGGTATCTACCGAAATGCTCTAGAATGAAAAACATCATGTATTTATCATAAATCACCACGAGGGTCATTACAGTAAAGTATTTAGTATGAGGATGCAATATGTAATGTTAGTATTCTTGAGATAGTGTTGACTTTTCAATGTTAGCCTTTAAGGTAAGGAAGTTATTTCCAAGGGAAGTCCTAGAAAAAATCTATCACGACCAGATTTTATGGATCATGATGGCACCTACTATTCCACCAGTAGGAGAGCCAACCCCGTAGTCCATAGCCGAAGCGGAGGACTACTATTCAAATGTGAAAATCACAAGTTTAATAAACAATTTAAAAATGAAATAAGCGGAAGTAGATAGAATCAAAATAAGTTCCCAAAACTCAGTATCAATGTCATATGAACATTAAGTACAGATAAGAAATGAAAATATTTAATACAATTGTATCTCCGAACAATATAGAGATCAAATAGAAATGCTAATGCCAAAGAGAAGCAGGTAAATCTAGACGCCAAGCTCACCCTAAATATCTAAAATAGAATGTAATCTGGACGAACAACAATCTATAATCATGGTGGGGCACCTATACTCGGATCTACACATATGCAAGTGTAGTATGAGTACAAGCTGCTGACGCAACCCATACCCAGTAGGCTTTGAGGACCTACTAGGCACATAAAAATAATAAAAGCAGTAAATAACGGAATACAACAAGGGGTTACAGAAGCAATAGTACAACAAGGGAAGCTAGCCACTCAAATAATAATCAAGTACAAGTAGACATATATTGCTAGCTAATCACATAAGAGGATATCAGGCAATGAAGTAAAACATACCCGAAATCCATGCAACAGTATATGTGAATAATAATACAATAAATTAGGAGTCAAAAAAGACAGGAGGAGAACATGGACAGTAATACAGGTAACCTCAAGTAAAGGTTAATTGAATGAAATAGTATAAGGCATAATTTCCATATATCGTGATGTATCAACTAACCAACAATAATAACTAAGCAGTAACACTAATAATAAAGTAATGAAAATTAACGCTGACAAGTCCCCATAAAAGAAGACCAACGTACACAGAAACATGCTCACCTATAGGCATCACCATATTACCAGGGGCACACTGAAGAAAACAAGTGCAGAAAAGTAAATACAACCATATGAAGAAACTAGTCCTACGTACTCTTCTCCTCTGGTACCCGTAGGTCCAGCAGGTACAACCTATGGAAGGTTAACCTAAATATTCCCAGTATATCTCTCCTCTATCCTATACCCCCCTCTTCGAGTAGCCGTTACCCAGAGGTAAGGTCTATGGAGGTATGTCACCATGTACGATCTCTAAAGTCATCATTGACTCATATCTAAATCACAGAGCCTCAAGGGTCTTAAACTCTGGCATATCTTGCCTCATATCAACAGTATCATCAAGAAATACACAAGTCATGGCATTCCATGCCTATATATCAGAGTATTAGCAAAAGTCCTTAAAGGGACTAATCATCAATGTCTCCATAACCGTCAAACGTGATAAGTGTTAAAAAGTCGCAATGACAGAAATATGATGATGGAATCAAGTGCTAGCGGTTGTACTCACTATATAACAGAGTCAATCTCAAGTCCTAGTATTTAGTAGTAAAATGATATTTCCCGATGTCAGGATGTAAAGCCTTGGGTAAAACAAAAAAAAATAGTATTATAGGGTGCTCGATACAATGTCGAGTCTAAAATAGTTAAAAGATTATTAATTATATTATTATTAGAATATTTCCATTTATTATTTTACATCATTATCCATCTTTATTACCAAAATTAGCCTCTATCCATCATGGCTCAATACTCAAGTGGTGATACTTACCCAGCCCCAATGCACTCTCATCGGAGCCATAGGCCCAACCTCTCGTGTCATGAATGCACAACAGATCAACATATATATATATATATATATATATATGTATCATCATGTTCCTATACCCTGCACAGGTATCGCTAAACAACTCCTAAGTCACAGGCATCAAATAATTTCGGATGTCAACATATATATCAACAAGGGAATGGAAGAAAGAACGGTATAGGATCACTATATCTACCTAGCTATCTAACCCACCTATGCTATTTAGTATAATTAAAGATATAAGGTTAAATTTAGCCCCACGGAGCCTACCTGTCATCTGACGATAAAGCCTTGTAAATTTACAAATAGTACTCCAACTAATATCAAATAATCTCCAAATAATCTAAAACTTACCTCAAGGTATTTCATATGTTAATACGAGTCTAATGGTATACTTTATGCTAAGTTTTGGACTAGGCCTAAAATTGGGCCTGCAGAGCCTGCTAGTCAAAACTGGAAATAAAATTTTCTGCTGGGTTCCCAACATTTCCTCAGAACCTATATTCCAAAATTGAGCACAATTTGAGTGTGGGAAAGGCTTCAACACAACCCGGGCAGATTTGACCATAAAGGGGTCAAAGATGCAATTTTATGGTTTAAATGTTGGAATTTCGGTAGATTAATGATACTAGAAGAAAAATATACTAGGGGAACAAAGAATTACTCAGTAGTATTTGGATTATGGTATAGTTTTATCAACTTTATCAATGGGGTTCATTAATGGCGGAATCTAAGAAATTCACGAATGAAAGGAGAAGAAGAACTTACCAGAAGTAGGGACGATGTAAGGAAACCTTATCTTTAATATTGGAAGGGTTTCCATAGGTTTATGCCATAGAGTTTTGGAGAAAAGTTAAGTTTTTGGGTTTACTAAACGGAATGACTAAAGGGGTTGCAGTTATTTAAAGTCAATGCTAATCTCGCTAAGGCAAAAAATTGGGCGCATGAGTGAAGTTTGTTGGGGCGGCCATTGGTCATAGGGGAGAGGTCCTCTGGGGTGACCCCACCCTTACAAGGGTGACCTTAGTAGGTGCGACCCCCTCCTCCTTTCGTAGGGGCGGTCTATGTCTGCAATTTTACACTAGCTTAAATCAAGAACTCCTAGGGATCTAGAATGAGCTTTTTGAGTCCAATTTCAGTAAACCAAATACGTAAACAACATAGAAACAACATTATAAATCTAATGGAAACGTTGAAATGGTCATCTAGGGTCGTTTAAGAAAAATAACCCCTCAAAACCAAAGATAGCCAAAAGCGTACTACTCCACCAAGGTACTCAAAATTACACCGGGCACACTAACAGAACACTAGCACTCTTACTAGCCAAAATTCACCATTCCGAAGCTGAAAGAAGCATCAGAATTCCAATCCAACACTCTGAATACCAAAATATCACCCAAGCTCCACTTTAGACCTTAAACTTAACTAAAACCCATAAATTGGCATAAATTGCAAATGAACTCAAAACCATAAACTTAAGGTCAATCTTGACCTTGTTTGGCATTCCAAAGCTAATAGAACTGTAGAAAATTAATTTCAAGTTTATCTTGATGGAAAGTTGGCTTTGGTCAATGAGTACTTAGTTTTAGGCTCTAAACTAAGAAATTTGAGATATTTCTCAATTGGGTCACCAGGTATCCAAACTACCAGTCCTAACAAGTCATAAATGACTTGGGGCAACTACTAAAATGCTCTTGAATGAAAAACATCAAGTATTTTTCATAAATGACCATGAGGTCATTACAAAATCTAAGTATGGATGGTTGTAGTCCTAAAGTAAGGAGTTTTACGTCATAGATATAGGGAGTGCCTGAACCTGCAGGGGTGGTTAGTTGTAGCCCCACTTATCGAAGAAGTCCCAGTTTTAGAAATTTTAATTTTTTCCTAAGGGAGAGATGATTAGATGAAGAACTATCCAAGTTTGTGACGCATTCTTACTACAACATACTCTTTGTACTTCAGTTAATAACGATGCCTTATTCCTTTCTATGTATTAATGTCATTCTCTAAATCTATTTTATAGTCCATTCTCCTTATATAGATCCACATTTATGTCCAGTCCTTGAAATTTAAAACAAAATTAGTCCAAGCATAAAACCTATTCCTACTTATAACTCAGCCATTGACGTAAATCTATAAAAATAAATTATAAAGTTTTTAGTATGATCCAACTATTAAGCTCCAATACACCTCAATGTTATAGTCTTACTCATGACACAGGAATTCACCTAGACGTGCTATCATCTATAGAGTTTAAAGTATGATTTGGGAATCTAGCTTTGATTATATCTCATATTCAGAACCTGTTTTTGGCTTTAATTTTTCTAGCTCTTTTATGCCTCCACATTCAGTTTTGTGATATTCATATTCATGCCTCTCAGTATGTTAAATACTATGGACTTAGGCCTTATTTTATCCTCGGGTGACTAATATATTATTTCCATGCCATGTACAAGCTTAAATATAAATCCTCTTAAAAATTTCATGATTAAGATCCTCTCTCTTTGATACTCTTAATTCTAAGAGCATCGATCTATGATTCTAAGTGATAGATTTGTCATGATTAAGCTTAAGATAATCCTGCTCAAATCCTATCTTGATTATCAAGATTGCAGTAATGATGTATTCCTTTTCAGTAAGTGATGTGATGTTCATTTTAGACAACATGTATGAGTTTTAGAGTTAGACCTTGGTCCTTAACTTCTATAGTTTGTATATGATCATGTCTAATTTCCTTTCAGTGGTTGAGTTATAAGGTGGTAGATGGTAGTAAAAGAAGTTGATTAGAAGTTAAGATGAAAGTCAGTGTATGCTCATCTGGTAGTAGCTTTGGGGTTCCTTGGTCACCTAAGATGTTAAGTTTTCTAGAAGTGAATATGTAGAGTTTTTGATTTAGTGATTTTAAGGAGAGCCCTAGATGGTTTTGTGGTATATTCAAGGAATCCATAAAGTGAGCATATTAATAAGCTTGAATATTGTGTTGATAAGTGTGGAAAAGATTATGCTATGTTGTTAGTGACTCATTGATTGGATCCTAAGGTTGATTTTGATGGAGGGAATAAGAAGGAGAAATGTTCTTGTGGATATAGAATATAGAAATAATGTCTTAGACTAGCATGATTATATTACAGAGAGTACCTTGTATCTTCGGGTTAGGCTTGAATAGAGTAAGTCATTTAGATATACTTATCCATTATAAGTTTTGAGTAGGATGTTCTCAAAAGATCTTGAAATCGCATCTAGTGGAGTATATCAGTACATGAGAAGAGCATGTTGGTGTAATATAGTGTAATGACCCTCATGGTCATGTATGATAAATACATGATGTTTTACATTCTAGAACATTTTGGTAGTTTTCCTAAGTCATTTATGACTTGCTGGGATCGGTATTCCAGATCCCTAGTGAGTAAATTGAGAAACGTCACAAATTGCCCATTTTAGAGCCTAAAACTAAGTACTCATTGACCAAAGTCAACTTTCTTTCAAGACGGGCTTGGAATTAAATTCTCACAACTCTATCAGCTCTAGAATGCCAAACAAAGTCAAGATTGACCTTAAGTTTGTGTTTTGGAGTTTTCGTTTGCAATTATGTCCTTCTGTGGATTTTAGTTAAGTTTATGGCCTAAAGTGGAGCTTGGGTGGTAAATTGGTATTCGGGGTGCCAGATCAGAATTTTGACGCTTCCTGAAGCTATAGAATGATGATTTTAGGATAATGGAGGTGTTGGTGCAGTTCCTAAACTTGTCATTATGTTTTTGAGGTGTTGGTGGAGAATTATTGAAAGTTTAACGTAAGTGTTGACTTTTTCAGCATTCATTTGAAACGACCTTTGGTGTAAATTTTGTTGATTCCATTGAGTTTATAATGTGTTTTTCACTCAAAATACATATTTGGTTTGTCAATTTTGGACTCTGTTTCAATTCTGAGGCCCTGGTTGGAAATTCTGAAAAAACTTTCAGCAAAAACCTGCAACTGGTGCAGGTGAGGTCCTTTATCTTGGTCGTGGTGGGTCCTCTACAATCGTAATGAGAAAATTCCCCTTCTATATGATTGTGATCATCTTCATGCGACCGCAATGTGTCCCCAGAAAATTCTTTGCGCGATCGTAATAGCTGTAAATTTTCCTCTAGGCGACTAAGGTGAATAGTATGCGATCGTGATGACTACTGTACCTGGCAGTATATAATTTCCTGTATGACCCCAGCATTTCACCCTAACAGAAACCTTATGATTTCTTCAATATAAGGTCAAAAAACCACTCCCAAACATCATTCCAAGGATAGGGAAAATCCTCCCATCATTGTTCTTCGATTCTATGCATTTTGGGTAAGTCTTCTTCATTTTTCATTCTTAGTTTTCTTGATTTTACTCCATTGTTTACCCCAATTGATGAAATTTATAAATTCATGCTATAATATGTGTCTTATTGCAAAATCCTTCGTTTCTTGAATATACACAGCTAGGATCATTAATACACTGTAATTCTTTCGTTAAATTCGTAAAGATTGAATCTTTAACCCCGTTAGGGTTAAATTTACCTGGGTTGTTTTGAAGTCTTCAATTTTGGAGAACGGGTTCCTAATGACGTTGGGGACCCCATAGTAAAGTTTATTTTCAGTTTCAGCGGGCAGGCCCTGCAAACACACTTTAGGCTTGATTTTAGGCCCAGTCTGAAACTTAGCATAAAATACACCATTAGACTAGTATTAACGTATAAAAAACTTCGATGCAAGTTTCATATCATTTGGAGATCATTTGATATCAATCGGAGTACTATTCATGGACCTGCGCTTTATCGTCGGACGATAGGTAATCCCCGTGGGAATATCTCTGGGCTTATAGCTTTAATAATTATACTAAATAGTATTCGTGGGTTGGTTAGCTAGGTTGTATAGTAACCACCTACCATTCTTTTGTCCGTTCAATGTTGATATTTATATTTTGGCATCTGATTGATATGATGTTGTGACCTAAAAATTGACTAGAAATACATATATGTTGATATTACATGATCATATGTTTATATGTACACTTGTTGATGTGTTTTTCATTCATGACCACGAGAGGTTGGGCCTATACCTCCGATGAGAGTGCATTGGGGCTGGGTTAGTATCACTGCTTGATTATTGAGCCACAGAGGCTAAAGACCGGCTTGAGTAATAAGGATGGATAACTATGTAAGTTGATAAATTGGAATATTTGATAATAATATAAGTAAATGGCTTTTTAACTTTTTTAGAATCGGTGTTGTATCGAGCACCCAGTAATACTATTTTCACTAGTTTTAGCCCAGGCTTTACATCCTAGTACCGGGAATTAAAATTTGATTAATAAATGTTAGGACCTGAGATCAACTATGTTCGGTAGTGAGTATAGCAGCTCAAACTTGAGCCTGTCATCGTATGATAATGAGTACAACTTTTTGACACTTATGACACTACTGGTTATGGAGACATGATGATACCCAATTTATTGAGGACTCTTAGTGATACGATGATATAAAGGCATTGAACGCCTTGACTTATCGAGTAGGGATTGATGATACTATTGATATAAGGTACGAGATGCCATACACGAGACCTTCAAGGCTCTATGATTAGGACGTGAGGATTTGACGATGTTAGAGATCGTATGTGGTAGGATACCTCTATGGACCTTACCTCTGGGTTACAGCTGACATAGAGGGGGGTATAGGATGGAGGAGTTATATGTTGGGAATACTTAGGTTAGCTTCCATGTGTTCTGCTTGCTAGGCCTATGGGTACCGTAGGAGATGCGTATGCAGGACTGGTTACTTCATACGATTGTGTTTACTTTTTCGCACTTCTTTTCTTAGTGTACCCTTAGGTCATTATGAGGGGGCCTACGGGTGAGCATGTTGTTGTGTACACTACACTTCTTTCTGGGGGACTCATCAGCATTTATTTGCTTTACTTTATTATTCTTATTATTATTTATTTGATATTATTAGTTAATTGCTACTCCATGCTATGTAGGATTTTTTGTCATACATTCTTGTTCAGTCATCTTTTCTTTTATTTGAAGTTACTAGTATACCGTCCATGTTCTACTCTTATCTACTTTTGACTCCAGATTTATTATATTATTATTCACATATATTGTTGCAAGGATCCCCGAGTACATTATCTTCAATTCCTGATATCCTGTTATGTGATTAGCTAGCAATGCATGTCTATTTGTTACTTGATTCCTATTTGAGTAGTTACCTTTTCCTTGTGTGTTATTTGATTCTGTGACGCTTTTTTGTATTCGGTTATTTACTTCTTTTAATACTGTTATGTTCCTAGTGGGCACTCAAAGTCTACTGGGTACAGGTTGGTTCAACAACTTGTACTCATACTACAATTGCACATGTAAAGATCCAAGTACAGGTTTTCGATCATGATTACTGCCAATGGTTCATGCAGTTTATATTTCTTCATAGATTTAGGGTGAGCTTGGCATCCGGTTTTACCTGCTTCTCTTCAGATTTGACATTTCTATTTAATCTCCATGTATTTTAGAGACTTAATGTTATTAGATCTATTTTGGATTTCTTGTTTTAGTACTTAGTAATTCGTTTGACACTAATACCAGACTTTTGGGTATTTACTTGATTCTTAAACTTCTGCATTCTTAAACTTCCAGCATTTGCTGCAACATCTTCCCAATATTCATAGCATACTATGGTAGCTACTCAGTGCTTTTGGAGGTCCTTCTACAGATGGAACACACCCAACAATTCTAGTTTCTCAGCCTACAGCTGCAGTTCCTACAGTGCAGCCTGTGCCGCCGGTTGTTCCAGCAGTGACTCCTACACCTTTTAAGGTTATACCAATGCCAACCATTGCTCCTTCTGTTAAGCAACATCCAACTATGAAAGACTCATAGCAAAATCTCCTAATCAGATTCTTGAGGTTTGATGCCCCCCAGATTCACTGGAGTACCAGGGGAGGACGCTCATGAGTTTATAGTTGAGTGTGAATAAAGATTAACTAATATGGGTGTTTTAAAGACCCATGGTGTAGCCTTTAACACCTACCAGATGTTTGGTGTGGCCAAGTAGTCGTGGAGAGCATTTATAGTTTGCAGACCCACAGGTTCATCACAACTGAATTGGGATGAATTTTATGAAGTCTTCATGAGGAAATTTGTTTCCAGGGATGAGAGGGAGCGCCCGAGGGAAGAGTTTAGAAAGTTGGAATAGGGTTCTATGTCTATTACAGAATATAAGGCTTAATTTTATTAGATTTTAATCTATGGGGTTGAGTTTATGCCTATAGAGGAAGAGAGAGTTTACTGGTTCGCTTATGGGTCAAGAGATAAGCTCCGAGAGGCGGTAGTTGTGTTGGTTTTTTATGTTCATCCTTTTCAGGTAGTGGTTGATCATGAAAACTCAATGAAATTCCCTTATCATGAGTCACGTTAGCGTAATGAGAAGAGGCCAAGGTTTTAAGAAGGTTATAGTAGGTACCTTTTTCGGGGGAAGCAGTCAGTTTCATCAGTCACAGGCCAATTTAGTAGGTTGATTTAGCATCATTACAGGTTTCATCTCCATCTCTGGCATAATTTTCACGAGGGTCTAGATCATCACATTAGGGTGGCCAGATGGGTTCTGGTAGAGAAAGCCAACTGAGTAGGTCATCTGGGTCGTGTTATGAGAATGGTCTTGTGGGCCACTAGCTAGAGTTAGTCCGCAAATGGGCACTATTCAACCTGCCCCTCAGTTTATACAGCCATTGAGATCAGTGCCTCCATCAGCTAAAGGTAGGGCACAGGGTGGTTATGGATGTGGTGGCCAGCATGGTAGGGGCGGGGTCGTGGTTGTGGTTATTATGGAAATGATTGCCAGTTATATATTATTCCTGCTCGACCTGAGGCTATGGCCTTGGATACTGTTTTTACAGGTTTGATTTCTTGTTTTTCTATACCTACATCAACATTCTTTAACCCTGGATCTACTTGTTCATATGTGTCATATTATTTTTCACCTAGTTTGGGGTTGCCCAGTGATGTGATATCTATATCAATGTGTGTTTCTACCCCTGTAGGTGATTCTTTAGTGGTGGATCGGGTTATCCGATCATGTTTGATTTCTATTTATGGATTAGACACTTGGGCTAACTTAATGTTGCTAGATATGGTGGACTTTGATATTATTTTGGTTATGGATTGGTTGTATCCCCATCATACAGTTTTGGACTGTTATGCCAAGACTGTCACCTTAGCAGTGCCATGTTCATCTCCGGTTGTGTGCCAGGGTCCTAGTAGCCGTGCATACTTTATTTCTTGTCTTCAAGTTAGGAGGTTAGTATGGAGGGGGTGTTTGGCATACTTTGCATATGTTCGTGATATTCGGGCTGACACTCCTACTCCTGAGTTTGTTCTTATTGTTTCTAAGTTCCTAGATATATTCTCGACGAACCTCCCAGGCCTACCACCAGGGCGGGATATTAATTTTTCTATTAACTTAGAGCTGGGCACTAAGCCTATTTTTATAGCTCCATATCATACGGCTCCTGCTGAGTTAAGAGAGTTGAAAGTTCAACTCCAGGATTTGCTAGATAAAGGTTTTGTCCATTCCAATGTGTCAACTTGGGGCGCACCAGTTCTTTTTGTAAAGAAGAAGGATGGTAGAATGAGAACGTGTATTGATTATCGATAGCTGAACAAAGTTACTCTGAAAAATAGATATCTAATTTTGCGAATTGATGACTTGTTTGATCAGCTATAGGGAGCAATAGTGTTCTCTAAAATTGATTTGAGGTCTGGTTACCATTAGTTGTGTATTCGGACAGAGGATATTCCTAAGACAGCTTTCAGGACCCGTTATAGTCATTATGAGTTTTTGGTTATGTCCTTTGGGTTGACCAATGCTCCAACAATTTTTATGGACTTGATGCATAGGGTGCTTAAACCCTACTTGGACTCATTTATGATCGGTTTATCGATGACATCTTGGTATATTCACAAAGTAAATCCAATCACGATCAGTACTTGAGATTGATTCTCTAAAAACTAAGAGGACACAAGCTTTATGCCAAGCTCTCAAAATGTGACTTTTGGTTAGAGTCTATCGCTTTCTTGGG
>JBDJHY010161103.1:0-12603 GCA_039654485.1 Withania somnifera | reverse complement strand
TTTAGCTTCAAATCTTCAATTAAAAATATTAATAAAAAATAACTAATTCTAAATGATAGATTTTGGTAATTGATAAATGAATATTGAAGAATTAAGAATAGAAGATTGATAAATAACGAGAGTATTAGAGAGAATTGAGAGTTTTTGATGAAAAATGATAATATTTATAGAGAAAAAAATTATAGGGGTAGGGGGGCTGGGGGTGGGCTAAAACGGCTATATAGTCGTTGCCCAACGGCTATTTTTGAAAAAAATGACTATTTTATTAAAACAATTTTTTTAAAAAAAATGGACCGTACCGGGATGAAAACAGGATCCCGTCCCGGTACTCGGTATACCCGTCCCATCCCATCCCATATCGATTTGTATCGGACTGGGACAGTACCGAGATATCCCAGTCCGGTGAGCAGCCTTAGGCTAAGCTAACAACAAATACAGAAAGTGAACGAATAGCACCTATCATAGATAGAAGGGGAAAAAAGGTTTACTAGCTACCAAAACCGACCAGCACCCCATTCTACCGGTAGGTACAATCAGACAATCAAGTAACCCAACAAGTACTCCCCCCTTAAGCCGTGAAGAGTACAACCAACTGCAAAAGGATACAATGCATAGGAGTGCTGAAAAGTAAATAGTCTAAAAAGTAAATAGTGCCTATACGCACCCTCACCAGTATAAGACTCTATCAGGAGAGGACCTACAAAATTTCTCCCGTATACTTACCCAACCTACTTAGTATACCCCACCCCAAGCCACGCAACATACCCCAGGCATGGACACCGAGGTCGAAGGGTCCGTGTAGGGATCTAATCCCACGTACATAAATCCTTGTAAGAACTAATCAGTTCCATAGTCATTAAGGCCAATAATACCCAAAACTTGGGCTCAACCCGTTTATCATATCTTAGTGGACCTTAAGTCTAGCCATGTTGAAAAAAAACCAAATCACAGTGATAGTGAGAAAATAGCCTCAGTTGGTGTGAGAAAATAGCTTCATACTGCTCATGAGCGTAGTCATGAAAATTATAAGTATATATGAAATTAGTTTTCGGTTATAACTCTGTCAAAAATCAAGTTTCCTCTTAAAACATTTAATGCATGCTCACTATACAGAACACCTGGATAGGCTAACCTGGTCTAAGGCTGCTAACTGGAATCCATAGGATGACTATCAAGCCCTAATCACAAAGTACATCCTCTCCTATTACAGCTACGGTCCCGAGCCATGAGAGGTCGGACCATAGGTTTCACGACTACCGAGAGGGCAATCGTTAAAGGCTAAGTACAAATCTATATAGGGTAAAATATGGAACTATCATTTAGATCGGTCAAATACAGCTCACTACCAAGATCGTACCGGGATAGGGTACAATAATATCACACAGGGATGCTAACTACCCATCAATGCCATATTCGGCTAGGTATAATGTCATCACATAAAGCAGCTAACTACTCAACATAGTCGTATCTGTCTAGGTACAATGTCATCATCTAGGGATACTAACTATCCAGCAAAGCCATATCCGGCTATCTATGAATGAGAGGGCCACACATGTGCTAACTTGACACAACATATCCAGTAGAACACATAAATGATCAGCCTACCTAGATCGTCTCTAAAGTGACCAACCTAAACTAGGGGATAGCCACTAAGCTCTAGCTACTAGTATAATCCCCTCCCCAACCTCACTACATTCCTTAGTTAGCATACAATTAATGCACACCAAAGGTGTTAATCCTCCCCAACCACACTACGTTCCAGAGTTGGTGTTGAACACGTGGATTAGGTACTATAGCCCCAGGGTAAGTAATAAAGCTATAAGCCAACTAAGTGGGCCATAGGCCAGAAGAATAAGTATTTTGGGGGACTTATAATAATCCCAGCCCCAAAATGGAGCTTTACCATACATATACTAAACTAATACCTAGTATGAAGAAAGTAGATCGTAGCCTACCTAGATTTTGGCAAAATCCTCGAGAAACGTGCCTAATTTTTATACGAAAAATCTCATACAAAGCTTGAAATTGTACGAGGCTAGTAAAATCATAACCCATATGTTAATACGAGTAAAAAAAAACCCATATTGATATATAAATAGTGGGATCGAAATCCAAGCTAAAAATGGGTCCGTAAATCCTAATATCTAAGAAAAAAAATATATACACCAACGAGTAGAGAAAAACTCATACATCATATGGTACAAAATAGGGATTATACTCATTTTAGAAAATGAAGATATAAGCCCTAAACTTTATACAATATAGAAATGTAACTATAAAAGAAAAAACAAAGAATTACCCGGTAGAAGTGATCGTAGGACCACATGGATATGATTCACAAAAAATAAACTCAAAACACCTCTTTTGTACACTATTTTAGCTCTAGGAAAGGATAAAACCTCTGAAATTTTTATAAAAAAATGAAACAAGAAAGATATATATAGGTCTGCTAGGTCTTTTATGCCATCGCGGAAAGACCCACGTGATCACGATCCCTGACCTCCTCATCCTTCATGATTGCGGCCCACCGACATACGATCCGATGGGCAAGGGGCCTAGTCTATGCGATCATGACCAAGCTCATGCGATCGCGATGCTTTGACCCCAAATTGAGGCCCTGAATGGAATAAAGTATGATTTCAATGATCCATATATGGAATCGATATTTCAGACCCAACAGAAGCCACGAAAAGGTGACCGGGCTTGAATAATAAAAATACACCCTAAAGAAGCCATAATTATAAAGGAGTCGAACAATAAAAATTGTTAGATACCCAACCTATCGATCCCAGCAAGTCATGAGCTACTTGGGGTAGTTACAGGAATCCTCTAGTACGAAAGAATCATAAGAAAACAAAAATGATCTCGAGGGTCATTAAAAAACTGATCAAACTCATTCCTATCCCCTCTATCCTACAAAGTACTATCTCCTTTATTGTCCCACCTATATCCTCTATGATTCCTAAATGGACCTCTTCTATCCCTGTAATGAATGATTTTTTGAGGTCTCATTTTATCCTCTGATCTTTGTAGAAATCCCTACCTTCATGCCCCTAAACTTCATCTTCATTCCAATCATCATCATATAAAGGGTTTTAGAATTGGTTATCTTAGTACGAGTAGTGTAGGTGATACTGTGAAGGTGACGTTATCAGTTCATGTAAACACACTACGAAAACACATCTCAGAGAAACTTGGTTTTGGTTTTTATTGTTCACAAATGCTTGGTGCTCTTGTGTAAGGTTAAATGATTCACAATTTAGGTTTGGTGTTGTAGGGTGGGGACGTCTTAGGAGAGTTGGGAGGACGAAATGTGGGTTGTTGATGAAAGTTTTGACTTCGGGTTAGGATTAGATGATTGATTCTAGGTAATTGACTTGGGGTAATGGTCATTTATTTCCCCATGATTACCCTCTCCTTATCCTTCTCAACTTCTTTTTGTGACCCCATATTTCTTCTCCTTTAAACCCAAATCAATCTTTCATCTATGCCTCCGATCCTACAATTCATTTTCTAGAGTTGTCTTGTAGTATCTGATGAGGAGTTCACAAGACCATTTGAGGTTTTCCCACCTTGGTTTGACATGTGTACTTCAAAACTAAAAAATGGATTAGTACAAAAGCTCCTTACACCATCCCCTTCGTGTTCACTCCTTTACTTCAAAGGAGATTTTCTCGAAGTTGTTCAAGTGCTACGTCCGCTTACTTCAGTTAAAGGTTGTCGATTTCGTGGGAAGAATTGATCTTTGTAACTATCAAAAAATGGATGAAAACAAATGATTTAATGTACTTTATCCAATAAATTTCAACGATAATGTAAAACAAAAAAATCACAAAACAAATAGAACGAAAGGAATGGACACAAAGAACTAATTATCAACTAAGTAGAATAAGTACTAGTTGAGAACTAGTTTTCGAATCTAGAAAATTGAAGTAAGAATCAAATAAATGAAACTATAAATTAAGAATTGAATTGATCCAAAGTGTATCACCAAAGGTTAAAATGCCACCCAACTATGCACAAGAAGTTCATGTTAGCAGCTGGGAAAGGCAAAAGACTGCCGGGAAAATAGTGGCAAGTGTGGTTTTCAGTTGACCGTCGGCTAGGTAGTGAACTATAGGCTAGGGAGGAGGTATGGGGTCTTGACCACACCTAGGCTACTTCTTGGGAAGTGTGCCTACATGCCTTGCATGGAAAAACTTCCTTGTGGTCCTCCCTTTGCACTCTCTTTCCTTGTACTTTCCCCAAATGAAATATTTTTGAGTACAAATACTTTTTCCAACTAATTTTACACCTCTTTTGGATCAAACCACAACTAATTAGATATCATCAATATGAATTTCTATCAAGAACACAAAATTTTCAAACTCAATCAAATCAACTCGAAATTGAATGAAATTCGATAGCTAGGGTCCTTATGACTTGGAGAGCACAATCATAAACTTCTTATCCGCAAATCTTCAACCAATTGATTTGAAGAACACCATCACCGAATGAACTCAAAAATTGAAGATCCTTCAATACTCAACCAAATCTCACCAAAATTGATTCTCAAACACTTCAAGTTGTGAGAAAAAATTTCAAAAACTTTCAATCCTAGAAATCAATTCAATCGACCACAATTAGCTCAAAATTTTAGATTTAGGTGATGAAGAAGAGGAACACTCAAAAATCACAAGTCACTTGAACTTATCTAATTTGATCCAAATTTGAGATACGAGGTCCTGACAACTTGGTTTTAATGATTTTTAACTTTGTATCCTACAATTCTTCTTCAATGGAACACAATTTCAATACCCACTTAATCTTAAAACCTTCAACAATGGTGGATATGGTAATTCACCTCCCATATGACTCAAATTTGAGATCTAGACTCTAAATTCACTAGAGAAAGCAAATCTAGTGGTACAAACACAAATTTGACTCAAAATTAGAACACTTAAAAGTTTTGGATTTTTAAATATTTAATTTTTTTATTTATGAACCTAGGATGGACCTCATAGAATAAAATTCGAACCTAAGATCTGATACCAAATGATACGGT
The DNA here is from genome assembly GCA_039654485.1 of Withania somnifera. Classification (NCBI taxonomy): domain Eukaryota; kingdom Viridiplantae; phylum Streptophyta; class Magnoliopsida; order Solanales; family Solanaceae; genus Withania; species Withania somnifera. The sequence continues at coordinate 7,559 of JBDJHY010161103.1, read as the reverse complement.
CTGAGATCCTGGGAATTTTGATTAGTATTAAAGAACAAAACATGGAACTAAAATATTCGAAGCCAATCCAACTATCTATGAGGAATTGAAGGAATCCTTCTATAATTTTCAACAGAATCAACTAATCAACAATAAATTTGAAATCAAACAATGAGAAAGTCAAATGATACACCTATGAATATGCAACTCGATTATTGATTAAAATTGATAGTAATTGATCAACTAAGAGAAGCACCCTCTCCTAGTCAACCAATCTCTCGATAATAAATGATACACCCACAAATATCTAATAAGCATTACACTAAAGACATAAGTTGGAAATCCACCTACTAGCACACAAGCTTTGATAAGCCACACTCAATGAGAAATATTCTCAATTCATCAAAATCTACTATGAAAATTGAAATACAAAGTATTTATAGTGCCTGTCGCAACCCATTTTCCTTTTTCGAAGAAAGAATGGAATACGTGATAACTCTTTTAGGATAGAGAAGAAAGAGAAGAGTCGCCCCTAATGAACAAAAGGTGCATTAGGGTACCGTTCTAGACTAAGCCAAGATTATACTAATTAGCCTACATTTACTAGAGATTCGGGTAAGAGTTCAAGTTGCCTCAAAAGGAAGGTGTTAGGCACCTTTTGACGTCCACAAGTATGGTCCCAACTGAATTCATATTTATGTGGGGAAACATTATGATCATATAAAGTAAAAATTCATCATTTTAACACTAACTGGGTGATACACACAAAAGAACATGAATTTTATCATCAATTAATTAAGATAAAGCTAAGTGATCAAAATATGTAAAGTAAATATAAATGACATGGAATATAGCCAGTAACATTTTTTTTATTGTTACCCCAAACAAAGTAAAAGAAAAGGCATCCAGAGGAGGAAAGCAGAATTTTAAAATTAATTTTTGAACTTATTAATTTTATCCTCTGTGGATCAATGCCCAACTTATTATTATTGAGACTGAGTGTCAATTGCTCATGATTTTTGCATCATCATATTAGCCTGGGGCTATTTACATCATTTCCGAATTAACTACCCTACCACCAATCTAGTTTGGTTGTTATTAAGCCTAGTAGAATTCTAAAAGAAATGAGAAACCTAGAGAGTCCTAATATGCCTAATCATCCCTCCTGTCATCTAAGAGATGTTGGACTTTACTAATTTGGTATAGTCTAGATGAAAGAAAACTAGGCTTCACAGTTAGACAAGGGAACATCGTTCAAAACAAATAGGACAAATATTTATCATGTAATAGTCTAGAGTATTCCTCTTTGTTATTAGAGTTGATTAGGTGATAGACACATGGTCATAAAAATCAAATTATATGGTTACACCTATAGGAATGTTTTCTAAGTTATAACGCAAAATTAGTTAATACTAGAGGATAACTTTTAAAAAAAACTTATAGGCATGGTACTTAGGTGATTGGAATGTAGTACATTGTAAATAAAATAATAAGAACAATATGCAAAATCCTATGAGCAGGCTATCTAATGCTGAGTGATTTGCAGAAATTAGTAAGAGGATCTATAAACAAGTTGTTTATGTAGTGAACAAGTCAGGAATTTCAAGCTACCTTATGGACATAAACTCTAATTAGTTAAGTGGGGTGTAATGACATGAGATCTAGATGGTGAGAGCAAGTTATTAACATGGTGATTAATGCACCAATAAACATGGTTTCTAGGTAGTGAATAAGTGTTTTATCATGCCAAAAATTATGAAAAGTCCTAAAACATAAGTTCTAGGTGACCAGAGAAAGTAATTAATATATTGAAGATTAAGAAAGGTCCTCGCACATAATTTTTAGGAGATAAGGTGATAAAATAAATATACAAATCCTATTAGCATGATCTCTCTAAGTGCATCAATAAATATAAGCAAGTTGACAAATTATTAAGTCTTAAAGACGAGATCTTCAAGTGACTTAATATGAATTGTAGAGAATTTACTAATAAACATATAGGTATGCATTCTATGTTCAGATCAAACATGCTAAACAAATTCGTGGAGTCCTGTAGTCTTGCTATAGAAACAAGTAGCACATATATTCCCCTCCCCCGTAGTCCCCGAATTATAATTATAACAAAGTGTTTAAAAATAATTGTTACAAAATCCTAATGATAATAAAAATACTAAATACAAAAACTAACTCATCCCCCAATCCCAGAAACTCTTCTTTGCTCTGGCTAAGAACTTGGATGCTTCCAAACAACATACAGAAATAGAAAAAGGCAATAAGTAAGATATTAACCATTTAAGTAGAAATAGATAACAGTGATAACGAGTGGGAGCCTAAGTCAAAAAAGAGCAAGAAAGGAGCATTCATATAGAATCACAAGCCAAAGTAGTAGCACGTAATAGCCAAAGTAGTAGCACATAGTAGCCAAATCAGAAGCAAGTAGTAACAGAAGATTCCAACACATAGTAGCAACAAAGAGGAACGAAATCCAGAAACTTTCAAAAGCCTAGTTTTTGTAAAATCTGGAGTATTATTTTATAACTTATTTTTGTGTGTAAGAATTGATACATGAAAGGCCTGAAGTCTCTTGTTTTTGTGTGTAATACTTAGAGAGGAGAGTAATAGGTGAAGGTATGTAAGAGCTGAAGAGACTAAGAGGAAAAGAATTGTATCTTTATATGTAATACTTTAAGATGAAGAGTTGTGTTATATGAGATAAGAAGTACCGTAATAAAGTAAAAGTGATCCCTTTCATACTGCTGAGTAAAGAAAAATGAAGAGCTAAGATGTAGAGAATCAATAAAGAAAATTAATTAAATCAATTAGGCCAATCTTTACTTGTAATGACCCTCGGGATCATTTTCATATTCTTGTAACTCTCTTGTGCTTAGAGTGTTGTTTTAACTTCCCCAAGTAGTTTATGACTTTCTAGGATCGATAGGTTGGGTTTCTAACAGTTGTTATGGTTTAATTCCTTTGCAATTAAGGCTTATTCGGGAGTCACTCAGTTTATATGATCCTGAATGTCGTTTTTGACGCTATTTTTGACTCCAAGATATCGATTGCATAAAGATTTCATAGATGGAGTGTTTGAATTGGATACCATTTCCATTGCATGTATGTTTTGAAAATTCTCTAAAACTCTATCAGGTTTTGGTCTGCAGGGACCGATTTATCGGCAAAAATAAACAATTTATCGATCAAGCAGTGCATCTATAAAAGTTTCTTTTTCACGAATTTCCTCTCCTTTTTCTCATTTTCTGTCAAACTTTTTGGATTCTCAGAGTTTGATTTGGCATCCCTGAAGTGTGATATCAAAGTATTGATCCTTAGAAACTCATTATGGTGATTCTACGATCATTTCTACTGGCAATTCCTCATTTTCTTTATTATATAAACTTTCTAGGATTATATTTTCTATTTCTACCATTAAATCGTTGCCTATTTTATACCATATGATGTGTGAGCTGTGGTTTACATGTTGGTATAAATATTTTCTTTTTCCAAGTTATTCGGGTTTACAGAGCCGATTTTAATTTAGATTTTGACCCCACTATTATATAGCAATATGGGTCTTATTTTACCCATATTGACATGTGGATTACATTTTTGCTAGCCTCTCGTGATTCTAAGCTTTACAAGTGACTCTTGGATATTTGGGCATACTTTTTGAGGAAAATACCGGAATCCAGGTAAGCTATGGTCTAGTTTCTTCAGATTGGGTTTAGTGTATTATTATATGTATGGTAAAACACCAGCTCAGGGATGAGATTACTAATCGGGCCCTGATATGTTTATTCTTCCTGCCTATGGCCTATTTAGCTGGCTTGTAGCTTAACTACTCATGTTGGGGCTATATTTCCCTATTCGCGTGTCTCAAGATGACTCTGGAATGTAGTATGGATAGGGGAGGAGTAACCCCTTTGATACGTATTGTTATACACCGTACAGCGAGCATGCATTAAACGTTTTAAAAGGTAACTTGATTTTGACCTAGTAATAATTAAAATTGATTTCATATATACCTATATCTTCCATAACTATGTTCATGAGCCGTATGGAGCTATTTTCCCACACCAATTGAGGTTATTTTCTCACTATCATTGTGATTTCTAGATATTGCCTACATGGAGACAATTAGGTTTTACTGAGATACGGATTCTTGCCTAGATGGTTGGGACTTGAGTTTCCACAGAGATATGACATACGGGCTGAGCTTGAGTTTTGGCCTTTTGTCCCTAATGACAGTGACACGGATTGTCTTTTAATAAGGCTTTTGTATGTAGGATTGAATACCTCCATAAACCCTCCGACCTGGGTCTCTATGCCCGGAGTATGTTGTGTGGCTGGGAGAGGGGAATACCTGGGTAGGTTGAGTAAGTATACATGAAAGATTCCATGGCTCTCTCTTGATTTGGGATTATCCCGAGGGGAGTGTGAGGACACTTATTCACTTTTCCAGCATATGGTTCAAGTCTTCCATAGGTCCTTCTTGATCTACATCGGTATTTGGGGAATGAACACCCTAGGGATTTTTTATACGATAGACATTGATTTCAGCGTCTGAACCAAATTTATTTGGGCTAATCCAGTCAGTTGGTTTGAATCTTTTCTTATTCAGCTGACAGAGGTCTGGGTACTCAATGTAGCCAACTCGTCAAGGGAATATTTCTAGGTTTGTAGAGCCGTAGTGGTCAGAATAGTTTAGTGTTGTTCCAGACAGAGTAGGACCGGGTTGTTTTGAGTGTGTTGAGATAGGAAATTGTGCCAGAGTGTATCCAAAGTGCCAGGCCATGCAATTAATAGTAGTTGTTGTCTTACTTTAGTAGTTAGTTCGGGCAGATGGTGGTGACAATAGTTTTATAGGCTTGATCTTTGAGCTAGGGAGTTCAACAGTTGTGGGCTTCTCAATCAGGATGGCAAGTAGAGTCTTCCCATGGTTTTTCGCCTTTTGGGTTGGGTCCGTGGGGCAGGATGTTTGAGTGAGCTACATCCGAGCTCTATTTATGACACAGTCTTATTTTATTCCCTACCTAGTTAGATTATGCTGAATTTGGTGTGGCTCAGACTTATTCTTTTTTTATTATTCATGCTAGCTTGAATGGTCTTACCCTTGTTGATGTGGTATTATATACTGGGTCTAGGTTTTGTTTTAGGCCTTGATGTTGTGGCCCTCCGTTATGTATTTATTTGGTGGAACCTAGGTTGTGATATCGATTAAAGAGTTGAGTCTTGTCTGTCAACCTAGGGAAGTGCCTGTGATTTCTTGTCAGGATGTGGTCCTATGATGTAGGGACTGAGTTACTTTGTTAGGCAGGCCTTATTATATCCCAGTTGAGATTTGAGTACCCTCACCTTGTCCTAACCCGAGGTGGGGATATTGCTCGTATGGTCCCTTTTGTTTCCTGTGTATGAGGAGGGAACTCTTTGTGGTGGATCCTATAGAGGGTTTTGAGTTGTTGGCTTGTTTATCTTGTAGATGTTGTGAGATAGTAAAGTTGGTCCTTCTGTGTTAAGTTGCCTTAGTGTTTTGTTTGTAGGGCATAGGCAGGTTACCCTGTTACCTCTAGATTTAAGGTTGTTTCACTGTGATTATAACTTAGCCGTGAATGGTGTAACTCGGCAGGTTGTTAGGGGCCTTTAGAACTTTGCTATTTGAGACTCGTTGTACTTTTAGGTTAGACGATTAATCATTCGGGGGTGCTTATCAGAATTTGTAGGTATGTAGTTTCTTCATTCTTGCGTTTAGGTGCCTTATTGTCTTATAATGATCTTGCCCGATCGTGAGCTAATCGATAGCTCCAGATTATGACCCGCATTATCCATGGCTTTTATTGGTTGGTTGTAGAGGGATAGAGTGGGAAGTTTGCTTCGTTTTATTGAAAAGATTTTTGTCCACCATAAGATGTTTGTCCAGAATTCTGCCTGCAATATTAAAATTTTCATAGTTCAGCTTACTGTAATGACCCTCATGGTCATTTATAATAAACACGCGACGTTTTTCATCTTAGAGCATTTCAGCAGTTGCCCCAAGTCATTTATGACTTGCTAGGACCGGTAGTTCGAATCCTTGGCGACTCGGTTGAGAAATATCTCAAATTTTCTATTTTAGAGCCTAAAGTTAAGTGTTCGTTGACCAAAGTCAACTTTCCTTCAAGACAACCTCGGAATTTAATTATGACAGTTCCATTAGCTCCGGAATGCCAAACAAAGTCAAGATTGACCTTAAGTTTGTCCTTTGGAGGTTGTATTTGCAAGTTATGCCAATTTGTGGAAATTGTTTAATTTATAGCCTAAAAACGGAGTTTGTGTGGAAACTCGATGTTCGGAGTGTCGGATTGTAATTTTGATGCTTCCATCAGGTCTGGAATGATGAATTTAGGCTAGAAGGGGTGTTGGTTTAATTTTCTGGAGTGCTATTGTGGATTTGAGGTGTTGGTGGAGAATTGTTCAGTCCTCTTGTGCTATTTTCATTGACTCCATTGAGTCCGAAATGTGTTTTCCACTCAGAAAACATATAAAGTTTGTCAAATTTGGACTTTTTTTCAATGTTGTAGTTCAATTGGAAAATCTGCACTTTTTTGCAGAATTTTGTTCTATATCGGCAGTTTTGCTCTATACCGGCATATTGGTGTGCTGCCCGGGTGTTTTGTTCTATCTCAGAAGTTTTCGAAAGCACATACAGATATGTGCAGGCCGGTAGGCTTCCAGTCATCCCAGCCTGGCTCCGGGCACTGTAGCCCGGCATCCCGGGTGGCCAGTTCGGCAACCGGACTGATTGTTCTGTATCGGTGTACTCTGACATCAGACGCCGAATCCCCTTACTCCTCTCTCTTCTTACGGATTCCTTTTTCTCCTTGTATCTTCTCTTTGTCTTCGGTACTCAGCAGTCCGGCAGCAGGTAAGCCATCTCGGCACCCCGCAGCCCCGATAAGCCATCTCGGCACCCAGCAGCCCGATATGCCATCCCAACACCGCGGATAACCCCATGATTCGAACACATCACCGAACTCGCCTCGTTGTCCTCTTTCTTCTCCTCCTAGTAGGCGTATAGCACATTTTGACTCAATTGGAGACCTTGCTCCAGCTTAACCGGTCTCTACACTTAGTATATTTTCTTCTTCTTTCAGAATTTCCAGAATTGGGCCCAAAGACTTGCTGGGGCCTTGACCCATCCAATAACACTTTAATTAAAAGGGTGTAAAGCATCCCTTTCTTCTCACTTCAGCTAAAATATTTCCCCAAATCAATTACAATCGTGAAAAGGCTTTCCTTATCAGCTTTCAAAATCTATCAAATCCCAGAATCTCAGTCCTACAATTGTTCTTCATTTTTGAGTAAGCTTTCTTCCTTCTCTCTCTTGGAACTTCCTTTCCACTAGTAATGGTTTCAAAGCTTTGGATATGTGGAAACCATGTCTTCATACTTGTAGATATATATTCTTAGGATTCTTTTTGTATGTATGTATATATTGTTCATAATAACAATTATACTTTGATTATTCTATCTGAAATTCGTAAAGAAAAAAGGGAGCCTTTAACCCCTTTTTGAGTGTTTATTTGCGGGCTGTTGTGGAGCCCTTC
>JBDJHY010161092.1:0-12604 GCA_039654485.1 Withania somnifera | reverse complement strand
CATTTTTTCTGAGTTGTAAACATTTGTAGTGAGTGTTGAGAGTTGGGAAACTTAAAGTTAGTTTCCAACTCAAGTGTCTTTCTTGAACCAAGAATCAAGAAGTTGTAAAAGTTATGCTTATGATTGGAAGTATTCAGGTTAGACTTTGGTGGGTGTTAGTTTTAGGGCATCAAGATATGGTGCCATAGTTTTTTAGCCAGATCATCTCGCCAGGGTAGGTCGTTAGGGACATATTTTGAGTCTGGAGCTATGGGTTACTTTTTCAGAGATTACCCCAAATGGGATTTAATTCAGTCTTCAACTCTACCAGTTAAACCTATCTAAGCAGTGTATCCATCAACTAGAGGTGGTGGAGTTCAGTGTAGATATTCTCCTCGGCATGGTAAGGTTTATGGTCATAATGGAAGTTAATATAGTTGTGGTCATCATTAGTTTTATGATGTGCTAGGTAGATTGGAGGTAGGCCTTAGATGTAGTGGTAAAAGGTACTATTTTTGTTATCTTTGTTTGATCAAGGATTTATGTTCTCTCATGTGTCTACATATTTGCTCCTTGTTTGGGATTGGCTAGTCAGCTATTTCATGTGCCTTTTGTTGTTGCTACCCTATTAGGTAATTCTTTATTAGTGGACCATGTTGTGAAATTCTATTCTGTGATAATTGGGTATTATGAGACTTTTGTTAATTTGATTTTGTGGGATATGTTGGATTTTAATGTGATTCTGGGCATGGATTAGTTATCCCCTTATCGTGTGGTCATTGATTCTTATACTAAGATCATTACCTTAGTCGTTCCCGGTGCATCCCCGGTAGTATGGTAGGGTTCTGTTAGTCACACAGTTTTTGAGATAATTTCTTGCCATTAGGTTAGGAGGTTAGTATTGCGTGGTTTTTTGGATTATCTTTCTTATGTTTAAGATATTAGTATCGATACTTTATCTCCTGAGTAAGTCCCTTATTGTTAGAGAATTTGATGATGTATTTTCAACTAACCTACCTAGTCTACCATCTGAGCAAGATATCTATTTTGCTATTGAATTTGAATAAGTAACCAAGACCATTTCCATATTTGCTTACTGTATGGCTCAAACTGAGTTTAGAGAGCTTAAGCTTTATCTTCATGATTTGTTGGTTATGGGTTTTATCATGACATGTGTCTTTCCTTGGGTTGATCCTGTTTAGTTTATTAAGAAGAAAGATGTCTCTATGCATATGTGTATTGACTATCGATAGCTTAATGGGAGAATACTTAAAACTAGTTATTTTAATTCAAAGATAGATGATTTCATTTACTAACTTCAGGGTACAACTATATTTGCTTTGATTAATCTGAGGTCAGGTTACCACCAGTTGAGAATCAGGGCAGACGACATCCCTAAGAAAATATTTAAGACACATTATGGTTATTATGATGATGTTTTTTCTGTTATCTAATGCCCTAAAAGCATTCATGGACTTGATGAACAAAGTGTTAAAGAGTTATTTGGATTTGTTCTTTATTATGCATCAATAATATCCGAGTTTACTTGCTGAGTCGGAAGGAGCATGAGTTGCATTCGAGGATTGTGCTTCAGACTTTAACATATCATCAACTGAATGCCAAATTCTAAAAAGTCTTTGAGTATGTGTCATTCCTAGGGCATGTAATGTCTAAGGATGGTATTATGATGGACCTAGAGAAGATTGCAGCAGTTCGTGGCTAGCCTAGTCTAAATACTCCTACTGAGGTTCATATAGGTTAAACGAGTTAGCAGACTATGTATTGATGGCTTCTTATCCATCATAGCACCATCGATAAGATTGACTATAAAAGAGTTTCTTTTCCATTATGTGGATGAGTGTGAGGCTTATTTTTTTAGGCTTAAGGCTATATTGACTTCGATTCCAATGTTGGAATTGCCAATTGAGGGTTAGAGTTTCTAATTCTATTATGATGCATATGATATTTGTTTGGATAGTGTTCTGATGCAGAAGGGTCATGTGATAGAATATGCTTTAAGGCAGTTGAAGACTGACTAACGCAAGTACCCCTCTCATGATTTGGATCTTGTTACGGTAGTTTTTCTGCTCAATATTTAAAGGGATTATTTGTATGGTGCACACTATTAGATTTTTATCAATTATCACAGTCTTAATATATAATGAGTCAAAAAGATCTTAATTCGAGATAATATAGATGAACTGAGTGTTTGAAGGACTATGATATTTCCATTTTGTACTCTGGTCAAGGAAAGTATGGTAGTAGATGCCTTGAGTTAGAAGTCAACTAATATGGGTAACCTAGATTAGCTTTTGGTTTCATAAAGACCAATGGCTTTGGATATCCAACCCTTAGCTAACCAGTTGGTTAGAATTAATTTATCAGATTCCAGTCGAATCTTTCTAGTGTTAGGTTCGTTCTACCTTGGTTGATTAGATTTGACAAAATCAGTTTGAGGATCTAGATTTGAGAAATATTTGTGACTATTGTTGAGTAATGAGCCCTAAAGGGCCACATATGATTTAGATGGTGTTTTGAGGTTTCATAGCCATATTTATTTTTTAAGGATTGGTCATTTAATTCAGTCGATACTTCATAAGGCTTATTGATCTGGATAATCATTTATTCGGGTAAAAATAAAATGTATAATGACTTAGGACAAGTTTACTGGTAGAGTTGTATAAAGAGAGACATTGTAGAGTTTGTATCACAATTCTTGAACTGTCAGTAGTTTAAATAAATCCTCAGAGACCTTATGGGTTGATGTAGAGACTTTTCATTTTTTTAGAGGAATAGGGAGTAGATCACTATGGAATTTGTTTGGGGTTTCCATATATTTCTTGAGGTTCCAATTCAGTTTGGGTTATTGGTTATAGGTTGACTAAGTCTGCACACTTCATATCGGTTCATTCTTCCTACAGTACAAAGAAATTGCCTTAAATTTATCTTAGTGAGGTGGTTCATTTTTGTAGGGTTCTAGTTTCTATCATATCAGACCATGGTACTCAATTTACCTCTCAAATTTGGAAGACTATTCAGCAAGGTATAGGTACAGAGGATAACCTTAGCACATCTTTTCACCTGCAAATAGATGGTCAGTATAGGAGGACTATTTAAGTCTTGGAGGACATGTTACGGACTTGTATTTTTGAATTTTGGGCTTCATGGGAGCAATACATAGCCTTGGTTGAGTTTGCATATAACAATATTTATTATTAGAGTATTCATATAACATCTTTTGAGGCTTTGTAAGGTAGGCATTATTAATCGCTAGTGGATTGGCTCGGTGGCTTTTGGTATATATCATAGAGTACAAACTTTCTTTAGGATGCTCGCGATAGTGTTCGTGTTATCCAAGATAGATATTGGACATCTAGAGTAAGCAAAAGAGCAATGCATACTATAGATATCGTGCCTTGTATTTTAATCTTGATGGTCATCTATTCTTTCAAGTATCTCATTTGAAAGGCATGATGAGGTCTGGGAAACAGGAAAACATCATCCGAAAGTATATATGTCCTTTTGAGATCCTTTGGCATATTAGTAGTGTTTTTATGAGTTAGCCTTACCCCCAATATTTTTAGTCGTTCATCCAGTTTTCCATTTGTCAATGTTTCATCATTTGTTCCTAATGAGTCTCATGTTCTTCAGGTTATATAGTATAGTTTGATGAGGACTTGACCTTTTTTGAGTAGAAAGTATTTATTTCGTCCATTCGTTTTAAGGGGCTAATTGGGAGATCGAGAGTGAGATATGGGAGTAGTACCACCATTGTTTGAGTCTTAAGGTATTACCTTATTCTAACTTTTAACGACAAAAGTCTTTTAGTAGTAGATGTTGTAATGACCCTTTCAGTATTTTTTTGTTTACGTGCCTTTCTTGCATCGTAGAATATTCTTGTAGTGGTCCCAAGTAATTTATGACTTGGTGGGACTGGTGGTTCAGTACCTGGGTCATGCATTTGGATTTTATATTTGTTTTCCTGTTAGAGCCTTAGCTTTTGAAATCACTAACTTTAGTTAATATTTTTTAAAAATGAATTCGAAATAAAATTTCAACAATTATGTTAGCTAGAGAACTTGGATTTTGGTCTAGACAGACTCTTGATTTTGGTCCAGAGGTTTTCGATGTGATTTTATCTCTTTTTGATTATTTTGTGTGCTTTGAAGTTAAAAAATTTTACTTTGATCAACTTTTGATTATTAAAGGATCAGATTGATTATCCAACTAAGCCATAAGCTTTTGAATATTGATTTTGGATTAGGTGAGTTGTTGGTTTGGATTTTAATAGAGCTAGGCTCATTTTGTGTCTTTGGTTTGAATTATGAAAATTTAGGTCGAGTATTTACTTTTGTCAATAATTTTTTGAAATAATCTCAAATTGGAATTTCATCAACAATGCTAAGTTTAGAATGTCATTTTCATACAATTTACTTATTTGGTTTGTGCTCACCAGTTTCCAAACTCATCGGAGCTCTCTTTTCCAAGTTAAATTATTATTGGTTTGAGCTGGTGAATGCATCTGGTGCATTCCAGCTTGTTCATCGTAATCGCGATGGACAGAAGCGATCACGTGACCTGGACCATCTCTCTTCGCGATCGTGATCATTTTTCATGTGATCGTGTGGTTTTGCTTTCCAGTATTTCATGATTGCTCTTGGACTTGACACGATTGACATAGTCATTCATCCCAGTACTTCGCGGTCGTGATTCTTCTACCACACGATTATGTAGAATATTCCCTTGAAATATATAATTTATAACTGCAAAAATTCAACCATTTGCCATCTTATTCACTTCAAAAATCAATGTTTTCTTTATTGTTTTTCCATGGAGTTTTGCATGTGATCTTGGGTAACGTAAGGGATTGCATACAATCAGTTTTTTTCGATTATGTATAAGTTTTCATGCCAAATTTCTTAAATTTCATTCCTAAATTCTTAATTTCTCAAACTTTACTTTTTAGTTTTTGATATTAATTTTATCTTATTTATGACTTTGTTTGAGCCCAAATTTTGGATAAGTTCTTGTATAGAGAGGAATTCATTTATTTTTTTCGGAGTTTCAGGTTGTGGACCCCACAAGCTTGTTTTATTTCAGATTTTGGACCTATTTAGAATTTTAGAAATAGGGGTATTATTTAATCTTTTTTAATATGTAGATTATTATTTTGATAGTTTTGTGATCATTGGGGCTATTTGGAGTAGTTCAGCTGAAACTCGGTATTTGTGGATCTTTATCTTCGGACGACGGTTGGGCTATGGATTATCGATATATGACTTGGAATATATTAGTGTAATTGTAGTATTTTTAACATCCTTAGGTTCGGTTTTTAGGATTGGTACCTTTGATCCCTATCTATTTCTTTCAGTTTGATTCTTTTGCTTTTGTTTTAATATTTTGTGATAGTGTATTAGTTACCCATCATTGGCCCTATGTTGGCCTTGTATTGATTTTGGAACATTGTTGGTAGGATATTTGGAATCTCCGTGATACATCGATAGTTGTTTCTTAGCTAACGTAGCATTATTTGCACTTGTGCAAGGCCGACGAGAGTGATTGTGATTTATTTATCTTGATTGAGCATGACATCATAAAAAAATATTTTTATGCATTGATTTCTATTATTTTATGGACAAGAGCCAATATCACCAATTTTTAAACCTTGCATGACCTTAATAGTCGCTTTTAATATTACATTATTAAAAATAGTTATAAATTTATGGTTTTTTAATGGATTTTGATGGCAAAAGTTAAATATGAATTTTTTCACTATTTTTAAGTGATACTAGAATTAGTTGCATTTGAGTTCTAGATGTTGAATTTTATACTGATTTTACACCCGTATGAGGCTAGACAATGATATTATGATATGATATTATTAAGATTGACTTGATGGGATTCGAGTAAAGTTATGATATTTTGAGATTGTATATGATGATATCCTTTATGGACCTTGTCGATCCATCTAGTGTGCCACCGGAGGAGGCTATACAGTGGATTTGAGGTATACGGGTGAAGAACTTCTATGGGTCCTACCTATTGGACTTACGGGTGCCAAAGGAGGAGCATATGGGATTTAACTAGCATTATATTATTTTTTTTCGTAGTTCTATTCTTGTATGCTATTTTTTGGTTGTAACTTTCGTTTGTATCGATGGATGGCGGCTTTGTCCTTACTTGGTTTTATCATTCGGGTGTCTGAAATTGTAGATTCATTATTTACATTTTTATTAAACTGTCTTGTTAGATAATAATACTGCTATCGGGCTTCCATCTTGCATTATTTCATGCTATTTGAAGTTAGATACTCATTTCTTCTATCTTATATTGAAGTTATCAGTATATTGCTTTATCTATTTTTATTTCTTTTGTATGTTAGTTGAGTATGAATTCAAGTACGACGCTATCTCTTTTACTTGAGTCTCTGGTCATTGTTAATTATCTTTATAGACATGTTTACCTTCTTTGTGATGTGTTTGTTATACATGTTTCACTTTATTGTCATATTCCTCTATTATCTTCCTATTTACAGCTTTTTATTTCATTTATGTACCCAATCAGTCTATGATGCCAACTGGATACCTAAGTTTTTCGGTTATTTGATACTCATATTGTGTATAATTTTATGGTATAGATCCTAGTACGAGTACTCGATGTCAATCGTGAATCCAATGTAGTTTGATTTCAGAGGTAGGAGCGAGCTCCTAGTGATCGGAGTCTATTTTACCTCTTTTATATTTACTTCAGTTATTTATGTTTTTGGATTATACTTCTTCTTTTTGTACTTTCATTATGTCTGTACATGCAAGCCTTTGTACCTTTCATTATGTCTATACATGCAAGCCTTTGTACCTTTCATTATGTCTGTACATACTGGCTTGCATCAAGATATTAGATTTTGAAGATGTTTGGTTTTCGTATTATCATCAATTTTTGAAACATTTACCATCTTCTGCTTTTATTTATCATTTTTATTATTATTTATTTTTTGGTTGGTTCACCTACGGTGGTTATAGGCTTCCTCATGACCCAAATTGGGTATTGACAAAAACACTTATTGTGACAATTAGATATGTCGCCACAAATTTGTCACAAAAATCATATTTATGTGGTGTGATTTTCTCTTGAATATTTGTTTTCAATATATAGGTCACTTGATCAAATCATATTAAATAGATGTTTCTTTTGTCAAAGTTCTTTTTTTATCTGATTTATCATCTCATGGTTCACAATTATTAGCTTGTACATGGTGCTATAAGTCCTTCTATCTCAACAAGTGATATCAGAGTTAACGGTTCATCAACCCCGGTCATAGGTTCAAATAAACATGCAATCAATTTACAATAATGAAGAGTTTTTTTAACAAAGTCTGAAATACTACAATGCGGGAACAAAGTTCCAATAACCGTATTGTTCCATCTATAAAAACAAAAATTAATTTTCAATTCATGCTAGCACCAAGTTTCAACTCTTCTAACTCTTAAAACTTGAGCTCTAACTCTCAACTCATGCTTAATTTTAACACATGAGATTGACTTTCAACCTATGCCCATTTTTTAATGCACAAGGCTCTAATTATCAATCCATGGTCACTTTTAATGTACGTGACTCCAATTTTTAACTGTTATCTTATTTTTTTTTTTTTTTTAATCACGACGAGCATTATCAATGAAGATTACGTGAAAAAGAAAGATCAAAATTATTCAGCGGGAAAATTCAAGTCAATGGGATCTAAATATGCTATCTTATTTGGACTTGTATCATACATTTTATTTTATTTCAAAAAGATTTCTTGGTGAAAAAGATATCTTTCATATCTATCCTTCCATTGGAGGAGAAATTATGAACAAAGAAGATATTTTCTTCTCATACATAGTATAACAGCATCCACAATATAGTTCCTAAAGAGTTTTGTTTAGAGCAAAATTATCCTCTTAATACATTTTGAGTTTTAATATTAATTTTTAATATGTACATCAGTTGACCAAACCTTACTAACTATGATATACTTTTCTTTATTATAGTTTCTTTAATTGTTTGACTTATTGTAGTCCTAATTTACAATTTTAGCTTCCACATGACGTTCTACTAATTTCAATTCAAAAAATTATCACATATTTAAGACAACTTTGTTTTTGAAAGCCACCTACTTTAGATTTGCATAGTTAAACTTTAGTTTGTTTTTTAGGTCTGACTACGTTAGATTTGCATAAAAAAGTATTTTATTTTTTGAAGCCCATCTATTATTTAAATTTGGGTATTCTTGTATACTAAGATGATTATGTTAATATTATTTTGTTAAACTTATCAAGAAAAATCTTTCTTGAACAAATTTTTTTAATGATTCGTTCCATCATTATGAGCACTTTCAGGTGTATTAGGATTTTCCTCAACATGTTAGTGTGAGGTTTGAATCCCAAAAGTAAAAACTAGGAAAATTTCAGGGCTAGCATTGTCTTGGACGGAAAATAAGCCTTGAGTACTTAGAGGGCCCTACCTATTAAATGGGTTAGTGTTGGTAACTGGATAGTAGACCCATATAGCAACCCATAACACTTTCAAAAATTGAATTCAAGGCTCTAGAACCATGATAATATTAGTTATCATAATAGACTTCGAGATTGATGTTGAAATATGATTGTGTTATAAAATAAGGAAATCTGAGATCTGGACAGAGATCACCATTTTTGGTGTTTATTCCGCTATGAGAAATACCACCGCCATTCTCAAAAGTGTTAACCATTGTAGCGCAGTGCAGCGGTACCGCTACAGTAGTATTAATTTTGAAAGTTAGATTCTAAATTTCTTGTTTAAATTTTTTAGACCTTATTTTTTTTTATTAAAAATAAGGTTTTTCATCTATAATATCCTAAGGGGTCATAACTTTTCTTATCCCTTGTTTATCTTAAACCTAGGATGAGGATTTCACTATGCAAAGCCACCGTGGGACTCACTGATTATTCTATCATCAAATTTAACTTACAAAATAAAGGATAAATATTTACAAAATTGCAGAAAGTTTGGTATCCAGGTAGTCTAGGTTACTGAGTCGTAGACTATATTAATTTATGCCTTCAAAATGTAGTATATCCGGGATATATCATGCATAGGCCTTCGATGAGGAGATGAGGATGAATAAAAATGACAATAACATGCTTATAATCTAATTTTGTTTGAAAAAGTATTCATCTTGATTGTTGGTTGTTATTTCACGATATGTGTGGTTCCAAAATGGCAACAATATAAAAACATGAGATAATACTTTCCTAGTTCCCCCAACACTTGTTCTAGCCAAATTATGAGACTTCTCTCGGGTTATATTCATGATGCTTGATAAAATGGGTTAAGAAAGGGAGGCTAAGTTGGTTTAGTGGTGATGATGGTAAGATTGAATGGTTAGATGGGTGAACTATTTATAACACTTTGTAGTATCGATAGGAGATAGCAAATAATAATGAACCGGGGAGAAATAGTTAGTTGAGGTGGTATTGACACGAGTCTTTGTAATTGAGTCACTAGTAGTATGCAAACTAGTATTGGGTAGTGAAGTCCCTGGGTAATGGCTTGTACGCCCGAATAGTCAATTATGATTGATAAGTTTCTAACTTCGTCCTGTTGGTTATTTTACCAGTCTTAGTTGTTTATGCCTATGATTGGCCCATTGAGTGATGGGAATTATGATTAATTTATGTCTGTGAAGGCTTGTATTGATAATAATTCATACTATTAATGCCCTATATGGTCGTCTGTTAACCAAGTTATATTGTTAAATTAATGGTCGTATGTCCTGAAATGTAATGAATAAAAAACCTTAATCCAAATTTTATTATACCAATAATATTCCTTGAATTAATAATGCCGGTGATATTCCTTGATGAAGGTCGAAAGTGTAATTTAGTTCGGGTTATTTTTTATGGGTTGACTAAGTTTGCACAATTCATACCGATTCATACTTACTACAACATAGAGAAGTTAGTTCAAATTTATCTTAGTGAGATTGTTCATTTGCATGAGTTTCCAATTTCTATCATTTCAGATCGTGGTAACTAGTTTACTTCTCATTTTCGAAGGACTATTTAGCAAGGTATGGGTACAAAGGTTCAACTTAACACAACTTTTCACCCAAAGACAGATGATCAGTTTGAGAGAACCATTTAGGTCTTGGAGGAGATTTTATGGGTTTGTGTTCTTAATTTTGGAGGTTAACATATAATAACAGTTAACATTCAAGTACTCTGATGATATTTTTTAGTCATTGCATGGTACGCAATGTCGATCGCCAGTGGGTTGGTTTGATGGTGTTAAGTCCATACCATGGAGTACATACTTTCTTGGGGATGCTTTGGATAGAGTTTATGAGATCTAAGATAGACTTCAAATAGCCCGTATTAGGCAAAAAATCTATCTAGACCATATATCATATTGGAGTTCGGTGTTGGTAATCATGTGTTTTTGTTGGTATCACCCATGAAGGATGTAATGAGGTTCAGGAAGTGGGGAAATCTAGCCCCAGGTATATAGGCCTTCTTGAGATTCTTCAGTGTATTTGTTGTGTTACTTATGAGCTAGCCCCAGGTATGTAGGATTTTGGTGTGGTTTTATTTAGTTTTGCATGATTTTCTTATTTTTTGGAGTTTGAAAGTTTGACTTAAGTCAACTTTTGGTGATTGGAGAATTAGATTTTTGCACCATGAGTTTCAGAATGTCAAGTTTGAGTTAGGTAAGATATTGGTTTAGGTCCCGGGATGGTCAGGCCTATTTAAGTCCTTGGTCGGAATTATGGAAATTTATGCTTAGGGTTGATTTTAGCCAATATTTTATCAAAATGATGTCGGGTTGAAATTTCATCTGCGCCGTTGAGTCTGGAATATTGTTTTCATGTAATTTACATATTTGATTTGTGTTCATGGGTTTCCAAACATACTAAGAGCCTTGTTTGATAGTTGTTTTCAGTTGAATTTCTGTTGGTGCAACACTCTGTCTTCATGGCGATGGATACCGTGTTACACACGATCATAATGCCTAACCTTTTTTCGGTCCTTCTGTAATAATGATCAAAATCTCCTCCCACAAGATCATGATGCCCTGATTCTTTACACTTTATGATAATAATGTGTCCTTAAATGATTGCAAGGTCATTTTCCTCCAGCCACGCGAACGTGACGTGTCCTTCATGCAATCGTGAGGCACAATTAATAGCGGTGTTTAAATGGCTGAAAACCCTAAATTTTAGTCCATTGTTCATCTTCCTCACTTTAAGATTTATACTTTAATGATGTTGGATTCAAAATTTCATCTGCGTCGTTGAGTCTAGATTATTGTTTCCATGTAATTTGCATATTTGATTTGTGTTCATGGGTTTCCAAACACATTAAGAGCCTTGTTCGATAGTTGTCTTTGGCTGAATTTCTTCTGGTTCAACACTGTGTCTTCATGGCGATGGAGACCTTGTTTCACACAATCGTAATGCCCAACCCTTTTTCGGTCCTTCTATGTAATAACAATCACAATCTCCTCCCACAGGATCATGATGCGCTGATTCTTTACACTTTGTGATAACAATGTGTCCTTACATGATTGCAAGGTCATTTTCCTCCAACCACGTGAACGTTACGTGTCCTTCATGCAATCGCGAGGCACAATTCATAGCAGTGTTTAAATGGCTGAAACCCCCCAAATTCTTAGTCCATTGTTCATCTTCCTTACTTCAAAAATTATACTTTTTTATTGTTTTCCATGGAAATTTTCATGTCAGCTTGGGTAACGTTGGGAATTGCGTATAATCATATTTCCTCCAATTATCAATATATTTTCACCCTAAATTCCTTAAATTTCATTCCCAAAATTCTTAAATTTCTCCAACTCTATTCTTTATCTTTGTGATTGATTTTTTCTTATTTTTCATTCTATTTGAGCCTAATTTTTTATATGTATTTTTTGTATCGAGAGGGACTCACTGGTATCTTTTCTTTAAGGTTTTGGGTTGTAAGGACCAGAAGCCCTGTTTGACTTGAATTTTGACCCAGCAAGAATCCTATAAAAATAGATATCATTTTCTTCCGTTTACTATATAGATTAATATTTTAATAATTTTGTGGTTGTGTTGAGTTATTTGATGCAGTTTGAACTGAGACTTGATATTTACAAAGCTCTATCTTCGGATGAAAAGTCGCAATGGCTTACTAATATTAGACTTGAAATATATTTAATACAATTGTAGTATTTAGCACATCCTTGGGTTGTATTTTTTTAGGATTGGTACCTTTGATCCCTATTCGTTTCTTTCGGTCTTGTTCTTTTACTTTTCACTTCGATATTTGTGATGGTATTATAGATTACTCATTCTGGACCTGAGTTGGCCATGTATTGACTCTGAAACATAGTTTGGTGGGATATTAGGAACTTTCATGAGTCTGAACAGCAATGACTGGTTCTTAGCTACTTTATAAGTATCAAATGCATGTGTAGGATCGAAAGGATTAGATGTTATTGTGAACGACATTATTATAAAATGGTTTTATGCATTAATTTCTACTGTTTTATGGTCAAAATCCCAAAATCTTTGATCTTAAAACATTAAATCGCATTGTGGGCTCATTTTCAATATTATATGATTAAAATG
>JBDJHY010161083.1:0-12604 GCA_039654485.1 Withania somnifera | reverse complement strand
CACAATAAATTATAGTTGAAACTAACCTAGTAGCCACTCTCAAGGGACAAATCTACACGATCACATCAATTGACTAAAATCGGAGATGAATCACATGACTTGACGTACGAAATCCTCTAGGGTGCTAAAACTTTTATCCACTACTAAAGAATCGTTGTCGTCTACCAAAACAATTACATGCCTGCAGGTGCAGGGACTAGCCACTGGCACACACGACCGAGGGAACCTAAGTGGTAATAGCCAATTCTATAGAAACCTGACATGGGTAAAGGAAAAATAAAATGCTCTGGAAACTAATCTAGAGCCAAAGGAAATGAACAGAAAGAGCAATTCATTTACTCACAAAACTAGTCTCTATAGTCCTCTAGAACCAACCAATAGAAGTCACGAAAAATACAGGTCACCATATAGAGCTACCTAATAGCTCGTGCTTAGGAAAGATCAGTAGAGGATAATTGGGCATCTTTTGACAAGAACAAAGAAACTGCAGACTGCAATGCTAATAAGCACCCCTATCAGCTCAAACCGATCACGGATAAGATATAATACCAGTGTAACAATCATAGATCTAGGGGATAGGGTAACCTGCCCATGCTTGACACAATCACTAATGCCACCTTACATAGAAGGCCCAACTTTGCTATCTCAAAACATCTACAGGATAAACTAGCTGAACAACTCAAAACCCTTACTACGATCCACCACTAAAATTTCCCCCCTCATATATAGGAAACAAAATAACCGTACAAACACTATCCACCACTTAGGGTAGAACAAGGTGTGGGCGATCAAAATATCTATTAGGATATAGTACGATACACAAAACAAGGCAATTTCATCTTTGAATCACAGGACCATAGCATAACAAGTACTCACAGGCACCTCCCTAGATAAAAGACAAGACTCGGATATCCAATAGAAATCGCAATCGGGATGCTACTTAAGAACCACATAAAAGAGGCCCACAACATCCAGGCTAAGAGTAAGGCCTAAACCTAGTCCATGATACCAAATCAACAAGAATGAGGTAACTTAAACTAGCACAGATAAATCAAAATAGAAATAAGTCAAGTGTCACGCCCAAGTCAGCATAAGACAACTAGGCAGAAAATAAAATAAATACATTTTATAAATAGAGCTCAAAGGTAGCTCACCCAAAACACCCTGCCCACAGCCATGAACCGAAGAATGAACAATTGCTACAGAACTCTATCAACCATCCTGACTAATGCACCTATAACCAGGTAATTCCCTGATCGAATAACCAATCCCTCCATAGGAAAAACACAAACTGCCAGAACTATCACCTACTCCAACTACCTGCTGATGCGAGGCTAAAATTGATGTACGCTAAATGGCCCTATGCCAAGGGCACTCATAATAACCACGGACTTTGCCTCATACTAAACCACTAATTGATCCCCTCCAAACACCACAGCATTGAATCCCAGTAGATGTACCCCTAACGGGCCGACTGCACTGATTGACATTTGCTGATGGTAAGGAGGTCGAAACCGGTGTACGGGGATATCCCTGATACTGTTGTAGAGTCCTATGCCTATCTTTCCAATGCTGACATCTCCTAGACAGTTGAGAAATACTAGCAATGCCCTGACGGTGCTGACTACTCTAAATACCCTAGCCTCTGTCAGCTTGTCGAGGTGGAGACTAAATGGACTGACTGTCCTGACCCAAGTGAGACTGCTAAGAGGACCCCTATCCATCATACCATCTACTCACAGACCGAATATCATTGGACATGTCCTAAAAACAAAAGACAAGTTTGAACAAACTGGACCAGAACTCTTGTTACTTAACCTAAGATGATGCAACAACAGGGATCCGAGAAGGGGTCAATCTATGACGTCATGTCCAAATTCTCAACATATGAAGCAGCCCTGATGTTCCTCACCTTACCTCATCATAGAACATTGTTTCATATTCCCAAATTTTCAAGGACCCCTAAATACATCTAACAAACTCCCTTGATACCCTATCTAAATCATGGTGCCTTGAAGGGATGGAAAATAGTAACTCTTGTTGGGACCCAAGTGGATCTCAAACCCTGTATCTAGTCATACGATCTCCTGATACTAGATTATGGTTCTAAAGCTTATGGAATATAATCGAGAACCTTAGTGGGACCCACCAAGGGCCTCTTCCTAGTCATCTGCAAAGAGTAGAGATGAATAGTGATCAGAAACTTGATGACCATATAATGCACATAAGGAGTCAAAAAGTGAGACAATTTCCTAAATAATGCCTTATAGCCTCCTAAAGATTAGATACGGATGTCTACATAATGATCCATGGGAATCTACCAGACACTTGCTTCTATACCCAAAGACACTGGTGAACCTAAATCCCTGATACCACTCTGTCATGACCCAAAAATGAGTTGTGATGTCATGTCACAACCCAATTTCTCCGATCATGATGACACCTACTATTCCACCAGTAGGAGAAACAACCATGTATCCCCAAGATGAAGCTGAGGGCTACTATCACAATAGCTGAATGCCCTAGTAAAATAACAAGGAATAAAGGAAAGAGGATAAGACAAATATAGTAGAATATAATAACAGAATTAATAAAATCCCAAAACCCAGTATCAGTATTAATAAACAAAGCCTCTAAGTATAGAGTATAAGAAAAAAGCTTCTATAAGTATGTCTCTGAAAGTACAAAAGAGAAAAGTCTTATCTGAAGAGAGAACAGGCACAGCAGGACGTCAAGCTCACCCTGTATCTCTGAAAGCTACAACAAGTAATCACGAATGACAATTCATAAATCAACGTGGGGTGCTAGTACTCGAATTTGCACCATTGGAACAAGTGTAATATTAGTACAAGTTACTGAAGCAACCTTTACCAGTAGTCCATAAGGGCCCACTAGGAACATAACAATGATAAAAGCAGTGAATGACAACTTGTTAGCTAGCTACTCAGATAGGAAAAAAATAAAGATATAGACATGGTCTTCGCTAGGTAAAACATCATAATAGGATCTCGGTCAAAAGAAAACAAAGTACATGGAATCCATGCAATGATGTGTATAAACAACAACACTAAAATATAAAGAAATGGATAAGTAGAAAAGGAGAGAACATAAACGGTATACTGGTAACCTCAATTTAAGATACGAAGGAATACTCAAATGACACCTCGCAAAAATATCCCATATAGCAAGACAATCTCACATATAAATAATAATGATAATTAAGTAGTAAATACAGAAAGTAAATTAACTCTGAAAAATCCCCTATAAGATAGGTAGCGTACACAGAAAACACATTCACTCGTAGGCCTCCCATGCGACCAGGGGCATACTAAAGAAAACAAGTGCAAAAAAATTAAATACACACCATGAAGTAAAAAGTCTTGTGTACATTCCGCCTCCGGTACCCATAGACCCAGTATGCAGGATCCATGGAAGGATAATTCTAATTCAGTATATCCCTGCTCCATCCATAGCCCTTTTCCAATTGCCAAATCCCATAGGAAAGGTACATGGAGGTACGCCCACCACGTACAATCTCTAACGTCATCATAATCTTACATCCCTAAGTCAGAGAGCCTCAAAGGTCTCAAAATCTTGCATCCAATGCCTCATAACAATAGTATCATCAATCCTCAATCTCGGTAAGTCATGGAGTCCAATGCCTCAATATAGTGATATCACCACGTCCTTAAGGGAACAAGTATCATCAAATTCTTCAAGCCAATAGGTGTAATAAGTGTCAAAAAGTTGTATTCACTGTCTACGATGACAAACTCAAGTGCCAGTAGTTGTACACACTGTCGAAACAGATTTAGACTCAAGTCCCATCATTATTTCATCAAATGATATTTCCTAGTTCCAGGGTGTGAAGTTTGTTCTAAACAAGTGAAAATAGTAATACCGGGTGCTCGACACACTGTCGAGTCTAAGACAGTTAAAAGGTCTTTAAACCTATATTATTATCAGAATATTCCAAGTTATCATATGTTATGTCATTATCCATCCTTATCCTTATTATTAGTATGTAGCCTCCACGGCATCAAAATCAAGTGGTAATACAGGCCCCAGCCCCAATGCACTCTCAAAACGGAGCATGTGGCTAAAACTCTCAAAGAATGAATGCACAGAACATCAATCCATCTATATTTATAGCCAACCTATACCCTGCACAAGTGCAACTAAGCTACAGCTAGAGGCACAATACAACAGCCCAAACCCGAGAGTAAAATCCAAAACCAACCCACGCACAACATTCTACTACTTCCGGAGTCACCCTAAAGCCATCACAAGGCTAGTTCTAAGTCACAAGCGTCATATTTCACCGAGTGCCAATGTAGGGAAATAATAAGGGATAGAACAAAGAAGCAGTCCAAGTATACGGTAACAACCTATAAACCCAACCCACAGATGCTATCTAGTACAATTATAAAAGCTATATACGATAAGATAGCCCATAGAGCCTACTTGTCATCTGACGAATAAAGTGCTGCAAACCTCAAACTGATAGAAAATAGTCTCCAACCGTTCTGAAACTCATATAATAAGAATTCAGGGAATTAACACGAGTCTAACAATACAATTTAAATTAAGTTATGGATCGGCCCTAAAATGAGCCCACGGGCCCTGCTCGCCGAATAAAAAATAAACTTTGCCACGGGGTTTGTAGCATCACCAGAAACTCGAACTCCAAAAAATGCACAATTCGAGTAAGGGAAGGTCTCAAAACAGCCTGGTACATATTTGATTACAAAGGGTTAAAGCTTCATGCTTTACGAAATTAAACGAGGAAATTCAACAAAGTATCTTCATAGTAGAGTGAAATAAACTCAAGGGACAATACTTAATCCAACAATATCTGAATTAATCCAAGAATTAAAGTTTTCTCAATTGGGGCCATTAATGGAGGATAAATCCATTCCATGGAATAAAGAGAAAGAGAACTTACCAAGGATGGGGGAAACGAGGGAAAGCTTTGGTAACCTTTCCTCGAACTTTTTATGAGGTTCTCACAAAAATTGATGTTGGAATAGACAGAAAAGACGAAGGTTTGAATGAATTAAAATAAATAAGGGTTATTTATTTATATTATCTGCAATTTCTGTTATGGCGATATCAAGGTACAGGGGCAGGGTCTCTTGGGAGACATTGAGGTTGTTGAGGGAAACATCGCCAGTGCAAGCCCTTGAGCGCAGGGCTGTCTAAACGTATAAGTGATAACTAAACCTTGCTGCATCAGAACACAATTCAAACCAACACCAAAAGCATCAAAATACACAGAGAAACCTTGAACCTTAACTCGTAAGGTCAAAACTGGCGCTGAAGTCAACAACTCCTTAAGATTTAAAATTCTCAACTTGCAATCCTCGGACAACTGAAAGACCACATCCTTCCTAATCAGCTTAGTCAAAGGTGATGTTGATGAAAACCCTTGACAAAATGTAGGTAGTAACCTGCTAACCCAACAAAGCTCTAAATCTCAGTAGCAGATATTGGCCTTAGCCAATCACTCGTTGCCTGAAACTTTGTTGGATCAACTTTAATCCTATCCTTAGACATTACAGGCCCTAAGAATACAACAGACTTCAACCAAAACTCGTACTTTGAGAACTTGGCGTAAAGTTAGTTCTCTCTCAAAGTCGCAGTATCACCTTCAAGTACTACTCATGATCAAATTTACTCCATGAATACACCAAGATATCACGATGAATACAATCACAAACGAGTCCAAGTAGGATTTAAGCATCCTACGTATCAAGTCTATAAATGTTGTCGGGGCATTACTCAAACCTAAAGACAAAACTAGGAAATCATAATGGACATAACGAGTCTTAAATGTTTTCTTCGGAATGTTCTCTATCCGAATCCTTAATTGATGGTAAACTGACCTCAATTCTATCTTAGAGAACTCTTCTACACCTTAAAGTTGATCAAACAAGCTATCAATCCTTGGAATAGGATATCTATTCTTAACAGTAACTTTGTTAAGTTGACGATCCTTCTTTTTAACAAACAAGACTAGCACACCCCACGATGAAACACTAGAACGAACAAAGCCCTTATCTAAGAAATCATGGAGCTGAACCTTTAGCTCTCTCAAATCTGTAGGAGACATATGGTAGGGAGAAATAGAAATGGTCCTGGTGCTCGGCTGTAAGTCAATCGCAAAATCAATATCCTGCTTGGGTGGTAGACCTAGTAGGTAGGTCGGAAATACATCAAGAAACTCAAAAATCACATGACCAAACTTGGGAGTATGAGTGTCAGCCCAAACATTGTGAACATATTATAAGTAAGCAAAAAATCCTCTCCCCACTAACCTCCTTTACCAAAGGAAGGAGATGATCCCTATTGGTGTGCGCTATTAGAACCCTGCCACACAACCGAAGATTTACTAGGAATGGCCAAGGTAAAGGTCTTGGCATAAAAATCCAAAACCGCATGATGGGGAGACAACCAATCCATTCCCAGTAGAATAAAAATCCAACATATCTAATAACATCAAATCATCCCAAGTATCATCTTACTCACAAAAATCATACATGATCTAATAACCAAATCCCTACAGGGGTAGAAACATACATAGCTATTGTTAACATCTCACTAGCCAACTCCAAATTGGGTGTAAAATAAGTAGACACATAAGAACAAGTGGATCCAGTGTCAAACAAAGTTGATACCGGTCTAGAACACACACAAATCATACCTATAATCATTACATATAAGGCTTCTGCCTTTGGTCAAGATGGCAATGTATAAAATTAGTTATCACCACTAGGACGACCATCACCGCAACCACCGATGCTACTACATTAGCCACCACCAGTAGAACCAACTTATGCCCCACCTCTAGCCAGTGGAGGTACTAATCTCAAAGGATGAACATGTTGGGAATCAAGATGTATAATATCCATCTGGGGTCATACTCTAGAAAAGTGACCCATAATGCCACACTCAAAATATAGCCCTGATAGCCCACTCTAATGAGAACCGCTACTAGAACCCGTCTAAACACCATGATGAGAGACTCCAAAACCACGAGCAAACTGTGCTAAAGATGGTGCATGAAACTCTATTGAGATAATGCTGAAACCTGAACTAATTCCTGGACCGGCCTACTAGACTGGCCCAGCCCTTTAGTGCTAATATCAAAATGAGGGTCCAGCACTTGCCAATACCCAGTCTAAATAGTAACTATGCCAGAATATCAGTACAGCAGCGACAATAAGACAAATAAAAATGGAAACGGAAAGTAAATGGAGTCTAGGATTGGCCAAAGGCCACCAGCTTAGAGCTCACCTCACCACACTCATCGCATAATAGCTAAAAAGCTCCCAAGGTCAGTGCCATCCACATAGTCGGGCCAGGCTTCGGGCATACAACCCTTCACCCTCTATACCCTCTCACGGGGCCCGAAATCCAACAGGAAAGTCAATAGAAAAACAAGAATCAACCTAAATAACCCATTCCATGCTGCTAGCCATATCACAAGCATAATAATATTAACCTAATTTAAAATGCACAAAATAAACCTAGCCTTCCTGGACGTCAAAAAAATTTCTTGAAGTGCACACACAGAGGATTTGAAGCTTCAACGCAATCTACATCGCCCGGAACTATTCAAGTTACAAGTCTAGAGTTCAGAATATGAATAATAAGACCCATATTGCACTAGCAACTAGGGTCGGGAAGTGGGGCCTACAGCTCGGGAAAACAAGTAACACACCGGCACATATCCCTCAGCTCGAAAGGACTCTTGGTCTAAAAATAAGCTCAAGGAGAGACTGAGAACATAAAGACAATGAGCTAAAATGAAAGGGTGAGCCCTATTTAGAGGGCAAGGGCCACCGGGGTGGACCTTGCCGAGGTGACCTTAGTGCGCTGGAGTGACCTCGCCAAGGTGACCTTGCCACGACAGCCTCTCCAAGGTGATCTCGGGTTGCTGGCGACCTCGCTAAGGTGACCTTGCCATGGCGGCCTCGCCAAGGCGATCTATGGGTGCTGGCGTGACTTCGCCAAGGTGACCTCAAAAAGGTGACCTCTCCAAGATGACCTCGCCAAGGCGACCTCACTAAGGCGACCTCGTTAAGGTGACCTCATCAAGGCAACCTCGGGGCCACTGTGGCAGTCGGTGATCTGCAGCAACCCCTTTCAAAGAAGCGAAAAACTCTGAGGGGTCTCAAACGAGCATCAGGAGTCCCTAATTCTAACAAACCCAGAATGTATTTTGGGTGGAAAAGCCCAACATAGAGCAATAACCAGATATAATTCAAGAATACAACAATAATCCACTTGGAAAATACAGAACGGTAGCTACCCTCTAAGAGGTTTAAATAAATAATGACAGTTAAACTCAGTCAAGTTTTTAACAATGGTGAATAGCTACCATTTCTACGAAAAATGAAAGAGAAATAACTTACCAACGAGAGAAAAGACAAGGGTGATCTTGGGGATGGACTTGCCCTTAAATTAGTTGAGTTTTG
This sequence comes from Withania somnifera, assembly GCA_039654485.1. Classification (NCBI taxonomy): domain Eukaryota; kingdom Viridiplantae; phylum Streptophyta; class Magnoliopsida; order Solanales; family Solanaceae; genus Withania; species Withania somnifera. The sequence continues at coordinate 4,124 of JBDJHY010161083.1, read as the reverse complement.
GAACTCAACATCAGTCTGGACGGAGAAAAATAGAAATGAAAGATAGGGGAAAATGATTTGAAAATTTGAGGGTACAGTTTATATACTGCCAAGCCATTGCTCCGCTGCAGCATGGGCCAGGCTCAAGAATGAAATTAGGTTGGACCGAATTTTCTATAAAACAACCCTAATTTTTTGGGCCAAAAGTTCTACAAAACAACCAAACTCAAAATGAAAAACTCAGGACATAGACTTAACGTACATCTAGACCAAATTTGATATTCTTGAGCTAATAGAACTGCCGAAATTTGATTTCGGGCGTGTTTACCACTATTCTACTCTCAAGTTTCACCGTTTCAAAACTGAAACTTCAAAATAGGAAAACTGAGATAGCAGGCAAATGAGTCACCAAGGCACTAAACTACCGGTCCCATCAAGTTATATATGACTTAGGGCAACTACCAAACGGCTCTACGCACAGGAAAAGAGAAAAGGAAAGGAAATGACCGAGTGGGTCATTACAGCAAAGGTGTTGAAAAGTAAATACTGCCTGTATACACACTCCATGAGACATGATCTGTCAGGAAAGGACCCACGAATTCTTTACAGTATTCTATAGCCACGCAACATGCATCCGGCATAATGCCCCAAGTCGGATGGTCCATGGAGAGATCAAATCCCACGTAAAAAGTCCTCTTAAAAGAACAATTATTCTATAGACATCAGGTCCAAAAGGACAAAACTCGGGGTCAGCTCGTATATCATATCTCAATGGAAACTCAAGTCCATTTATGTAGGAAAAAATTGTCGTCATGTAGGCAATATCCAAAACTCACAGTGATAGTGATAAAATAGCCTCAGGTAGTATGAGAAAATAGCTCCATGATTCTCATAAGCCCAGGCATAGAAATTATAAATATATATAAGAAATCAGTTTTCGATTATTATACTATCAAAATCAAGTTACCTTTTAAAATGTTTAATGCATGCTCACTACAGAGAATTAATCAATAGACTAAGATGGTCTAAGGCTACTAACTGGAATCCATTAGATGGCTGTCAAGCCCTAGTCACAAGGTATATCCTCTGCTTGCCTAAATATGGTCCCAAGCCTCGAGTAATTACATCACATTTGCTACAACTTCCTATAGGGTGCCCATTAAGGGCCAAGTACACACCCATACAGGACTAAACATAGAACTATCATAGCTCAGTCTATTACAACTCACTCCCAGGCTCGTACCGAGCTAGGGCACCATATCATCACATATGGCTACTAACTATCCAACACAGCAATGTCATCACATAGGGATGCTAATTACCCAATAAATTCGCATTCGGCTATATATGGTCAAAGGTCACACACACCCTAATCATATGCAAGATATCAGGTAGAATATAGAGTAACCAGCCTACTTAGATCGGTTCTAAAGCCACTAGCCTAAATCAGGGAATAGTTACTAAGCTCTAATCACTAGAATAATCCCCTTCTCAACCTCACTGAGTTCTAAAGTCATCATATAAACAATACGCACCAAACACATTATTCCTCCCCCAACCACACTACGTTCCAAAGTCGGTGTTGAACACATTTGTAGGGAAATATATACCCATGGTAAATAGTTAAGCTACAAGCCATCTGAGTAGACCATAGGTCCGGAAGAATAAGAATATCGAGGCTCAACTTGTAATCCCAGCCCCAAGTTGGTGCTTTACGATACATATACTACACTAGTACCTAATCTTAAGAAAGTAGACCATAGCCTACCTGAATTCAGGCGATATCCTTGAGAAGCAAGCCCAATTATCCGAAGAATCAAGTACGAAGATGAAAATCGTACAAGGCTACAAAAATCATAACCACGTTCAAGATGAGTAAAACAAGACACATATTGCTATATAAATAGTGGGGGGTCAAAATCGAAACTAAAAATTGGTCCATAAACCCTAGTAACTCAGAAAAATAGAATATTTATACCAACGTATAGAGAACAACTCATGGAACGTATGGTACAATATATGGCTCAATTTGAAGTATAATATTGAAGAAAATAATCCCTAGAAAGTATATGTAATACAGAAAACTTAAAACTAAAGACAAATCAAGAAATTACCTGATAGATATGATCGTAGAATCACCATAGAGTGTTTCTACGAATTAAACTTCGAAAGCCCATAAATTACTGTGGAAAATCAAAGCAAATGGTTGAAATTGAGTGAGAAATGAAAAACCTTCGAGAAGAAGGAATTATATACAAAGGCCACCGACTGCCAACAAATCGGTCATTTGGCCGATTTATTGGCCACCGATTTATCAGTCGTTGCGGCCCTTCCCTGACAGATTTTTAGAAAATTTTCAAAAAGCACACGAAATGGAAACGGAGTCCAATTATAACACTAAATAATGAAATATTTATGTAATTGATATTTCGGACTCAACGGAATTGACATAAAGACGATTTGGAATCATATAAGCTGATTAAGGCCCGAAGAAGCTATAATCATAAAGGAATTCCAACTGTAAAACTGCCAGGGAACTAACCTATAGGTCCCATCAAGTCATAAACTACTTGGGCCAGTTGCAATAATGCTCTAAACGCTGAGAAATCACGAAAATATGAAAACATGAGGGCCATTAATATATTTAATTAAAGAAACCAAAGGATAGGATCGATTTCCACATTAGTAAAAGAGAGAAACGAGAATGATTATCCTAATCTATGATATTTAGTTGAAACAACCAAAGGATGGGATTGTTTTCCACAGCAGTTTCATCAATGATTGACGATATGGTAGGAAAAATAACAACATGGAAAGAAAAATATACATTCTTTAAATTAGAAATAAAAAATTCTATTCGGTTTATTCATTTTCAAATAAAACTTATTCTTATAAAAAAGTGACCTTATTCGTCAGTTTATCTAATTTCACCTCAGAATACATATTCTACACAAAAATGCATGAAAATAAATGAGAGACTAGGTTGATCTTATTAGAAATTAATTAAATAAAATTAAAAATAAAGAGAAATAGACGGACTAGGTCGGTTTCCACCCAATTTATTGACCAACCTAATCCCGTATTTCTTGATCAAGAGTTTTGCAACTCAATTCCGCATCGACTATCTCTATATGCTAGTACGGATAGTCTCAACTCACTATCAAAATCATGACCAAGAGCTATCCTAAAATGTTATCTCATTAGGTTTACATTACTCCATCCGGAACCATTCCCGTCGGGAATCATCATATGAATCCTCATGAATATCATACGAAATAATATATATATGCATACACGACATATAGTTTACTTCGATAATTTCATCAAAACTTCTAATTCACACAACTATAATAATATCCATACTGATGGTTACACACAAAATATTAGTTAAGTATAATAACAATCTTTCATTATAGTTATTACATAGCTCATCATGTATTAGATTATGAATCAATTATATTCATATATAAAAATCACTAACCATACACTTATAAATTAATTAATCTACAAAAAACACACTCCAAATAGAGTCTAAAAGATCTCAACTTGCCTTATACTTGAAATCTTGAAGCTTATGAAACACCTTTTTTCCTCAAAGGCTCCAAATGATCTACATAAGCATACGAGTCCATAGACAACCATTTTGATATAAATTTAAAAAAAAAAGCTTCAGTCAATAAATAAATTATTAGCCCTCAAGAATGAAACTAAAATTTTATCACAAAATCAGCTCACCCATCCATAGGTTCTAAAACTACAAAAACACACCATTCCATCCATGAATTGATACCCAAATCAAGAATCTTATTTCTATTATATTTAGAGCTCAACCCCCCAATTTATCTAACTGTTCCATCATAAATTGGTTGATTGATTGATGTATTAACCAAAAACTATTAGAATAAGGGCTAGAATCTTACATCTTTTCAAAATTGAGTTCATATCCATCAAAATTGTCAAGTCTGAGCTCTAGAACTCCAATTTAAAATATAAAATTTCTCCAATCCTCGAACTGGGGATTTAATGTTGTCCAGGTGTATTTTTTTTCAGGATGAGGAGACCACCCACAAGCCTGTTAATGTAATAATCTTCACGGTTAATTTTGTCTTTCATAAAAAAAATTAGTTTTTTTTTGTTAGTTGTTA
>JBDJHY010161073.1:0-12604 GCA_039654485.1 Withania somnifera | reverse complement strand
CTCACAAATGCTATGCTTTTCTATTTCACTCAATTGTTGCTTCTTGTGGTGTGTTTCAATATGCAAAATACTACCTCGATTTATAGTAGAAATATGGCCAACATGCCACTATTTTTAATTTAATGCATGGTAGAAAATTTCTACTTACCTTCTACTATATTTGATAATAAATATCTGAAAATATTTATATATTAAGGGCTAAGATGATATGGTGTGCTAAAATGTTTACAATCAATTTTAACATTATCTTTCTTCTTTTGATGACCAGTAAAAGAAAAGGAGATGAATCAACTCTTCTTTTTAAGTGAGAAAATCACAAAGAATGATTAACTACAGTGTTTTTAGGAAAAGGGGAAGAGACATATTACCTTCTCTGGTGCCACTTTAACTCAATCTGCTGCAATTCCAGACATTCTGCTCAAATAATCAAATAGCCCTTTTTGTATTCAAATAAGGTTGGTGTCTTGGTTCCTATGCATTGGACGCATAACCATGTTTTTTTCCCTCTTTCTCTTTGTCATTTTTCCAATCTTTTTGGAAAGAGTTCTTTAAGGGTTGTAGTTTTTTCCTAATCAAATGACCAAAGTAATAAACGAGATGTTGAAACTAACACATTGGAATTGGAAGATCAATATGCTAAGAGAACCATATAAATAGCTACAATATTATAAGTTTTTTTTCTCTTGTCTAAAACTGTAATCTTCCTTACCAAATTTATTTTTCTTTGATTTCTCTGATCAAACTGAAATTACTTAGGGACCATGCATAGTACTATTTACTAAGATACACCAGCTATACTTAGCGAAGCTACGTTTAATTTAAAATATAATGATGATGCTTTACAATTGAGAATTTTTAAAACATGAACTCACCAGTTTAACAGTAAAGGTAAAGGTGATTTACTATCCAAGCAATCCCGAGGGGGACCGTAACAGACCAATAACCACATTGTTTTCTGTCGGCTTTAGTGGTTTAGTGTAAACTTCTTTTGTCTTCTAGAAATTCTCAATTATGTGTCTGGATGTATGAGCATCAATTTTTGGGGTGTACTTTATTCTATCTTTATCTGCGTTATAAATTTGAGAGTTAAAAGTTAATTTGCTTGATTTTTAAGAACAAATTTTTAGTATTGGAATGAAATTGGGACAACAGTAGTAATATTTGTTGTCTGCTGACTGAAGCTTCTAGTAGTTCCTAAATTTCAGATTTCGTGTCATCCTGGCAGCTACCACTTTCTGATATTGAAATTGCTTTTATTCCTTAACTACGACTACCAGTCCTGGTATTGCTTTGAGGGAACCTTTGTTGCTTTACTGTCTTAGTGTGGTTCTCTTTTCCTAAAAATTTCCTCAAGATGGATTTGATGAGAATAATGACGAATTCCAGGAATATATGTGAATTGGAAGTATACTTATGAAACATAAGGGGTATCAGAACATCATCAGGAAAGAGTGGAAGACTCACAGAAGTGGGTGGGGATGTTAAGAAAAGGGTTTAAACGGTAAGCATGTTCACTTTCCTATTGATTACATTCCTGAAAATAAAGCTGGCAGCACCAGAATAACTTTGGTATCCTCAAAGCTTATGTAAGTTGAGTTCTGCTTGTCATCTCCATTATTGGATTTTTAACGGAATTCATTTGTGAGGGATTTGGTTTGCCATGATCTGAAGGGTGTGGTGATTTTGATTTGCTATTGGGAGAAAGAGTTACTCCGTACCTGTACTGGTAGGAGTTAACAGGTATCCGTTAGAATAACTGATGTACACAAGCTTAACCCAAATTCCGCCTGTCATTAACAAAGAGCCATTATTTGGATTCGCTATTTTCTTATCTCAGGCTTTCTCCACCCAAAGAGAATTTTCAGAAAAAGAGTGATGGGCTTCATTTTGGTAAAAGAATGATAGCAACACCTTTAATGAGTTTCTTCCTGTGGAATGGGGGAATTCAAATTCGAGACTGGTTGGCGCCATATGTTTTGTTGCTAATGATTGGCAATGTTTTGCATAAGGAATGCCATCTCTATCTTTGTGAGATAAATGATGTTCATTTCATTAGTATCAACTTTCCAGAGGGTCAACACTTGGATAAATCACTCTCCATTCACCTTTAGGAAGACACCTTTTCCACCGACTGTCTTCCTTACTATCTGTAGTAGTCATCAGCAGTTGTAATTTGTAATAGGGTTATATCATGAGCCCGGTAACAAATTATATATCAGTCTCTTGAAAAGAGAAGACCATTGATCTTAAATGAAGACCCACAAGAAGAGAATAAAATGGTGTTTACGGGGCTAGTGACCAGGGATAAGAAACACACGGCATGTATCTTTACGGGGCTAGTGACCAGGAAGTTCAAGCACATCAATCGTAAATTTAAGTGTCTAAACATTTTTATGTATGATTTTGTGGACACGTTAAACTTGAAAGGACTACCAATTGAACCTAATAGATCTCTATACTTTGGGTTAAAGTTGGCTCTGATTCTCTAAATGTTCCCAAATGCTTTTGTAGTATGATATTCAACCCCTAACAACATCCAATGACAAGTCTAGGAATAGGATAAATGTATTGATAGCCATATCTGTTGCAGCTATTTCTCAGTCTTCGAAGTTCAAACGGACATAGACGTCCGGTACTAGAGGGTCATCTGCTGCTCCTTAGAGGTGACATTAACGCCCAAAAGCATGCTTGTTAGTTGATTCCAATTTTTCGAGAACTGTTTCTCTATGGGATACAAAGTAGTTCAGTATCTGCGTCGAGGCATGATTTATCAACTGTCTGCTTTAGGGAAAAAAGAATATGTTGCTTGTTACTGCAGCCTGTTTTCCTTCTCTGTTAGTGTAAACTGCAGGTATAATGAGTTTATTAATATGCATTATACTTCACTCATTAGCATAGATATGTGCGATAATCCTTATAGTCCACTTTGTGATGACATTTACTTTGCTAGTAGTCCTGCTGTAGTTCTAAAACCATGGAACCACTGAATCTGAGGAACTCAGAAACAAGATTAGATTTGTTGTACTTTAATGTTCTGAACATGGTTTGGAGGTATGTGGACTTAAAAAGCAGTTCACTATTACTAATTGTTTGGCTAAAACAATGAGCTGAAATGTAGATTTAACAAGTCTAGTTTGAAAAATCTGCTAAAAGTCCATTATGGATTTATGTAGGATGTGAAATATTTTTATGTTATAAGCTGGGCACATTATATTGCTGAGGTGTAAAATAGGGATATATGTCATTTACTAACTTGAAATCTTTATTAGATAAGTTTGCTTTCAAGACTGGTCTAAAACTGCTTCCAGTTTGATACCAGTGAGTCTAGCTGTTCTCCATATCCTTCCTAAACGGATCGTAGAAGAGTGGAACATTTTGGAATTCTCATCAGGAAGACCATCGTCTGACCTTTACTATTACCATTATAAAATTGGAAAACATTTGTTCCTATTCATTCCACATCACCGGATTTGCATGATAGTTCAGCAGATGATATTCTAATACCCTATATTTTGTGTAGGTATGACTACTCTGGATATGGACAGTCAACTGGTAAGGTATGTAGCTTCAGACATCCTTTTGCATCTGTGCTTAAATCATACCGTATGCTGCACTTTTCACATATAATAGATTTTGACAATATCTTATACGCTCTTGTATTTTCTATTTGCAGCCAAGCGAGCAGAATACCTATGCAGATATTGAAGCTGCATATAAGTGTCTTGAAGAAAACTATGGCCAATCAGTTGGTAGTTTGCCTACTTTGGATCTTGCAACTCGTTTGCCACGATTAAGAGCAGTCATTCTGCATAGTCCCCTTCTTTCTGGTTTACGAGTCATGTATCCTGTCAAGAGCACGTATTGGTTTGACATTACAAGGTAGCATGATTTTTTCTGCTTGTAGCATTTACAAATGTATGTGTGATTGTATTTACGTACATGGATGCGAAATGTTGGGGCTTTTGGACCTCACTAAATGAAATGTTTTCTTGATTGTGTTGCAGAATACTGACAAGATCCCGTCGGTTAATTGCCCGGTACTCATCATCCATGTAACTGTGGCAATTACCTTTGACTAAACTACAGAGTGTTAAAATTGTCCATTTAGCTGTCATTCCATAGTCAATTTTGGTGCCTGGAATGATTTATATTCTTTGACAGCCACCTTGTTCATGAATTATGATAGTATGTATTGCAATTCCATTTATGGTAAGTTTATAATTTGAAAATAAAGAAAAGATCCAGAGGGGAACCAAAAATTTCATGACTAAATTTCTCCTCCCGAAATTTCAGTATGATTACTGTTTAGACGTGTTTTACTGCCATCACAAACATTCTACCACGTGTTTAGCCTATGGTCTTAATTCATATGCAGGAAGCTGCAAATGAAGTAGTTAATTTCCCACACGGCAAGCAGTGCTGAGAATTATGCAAGGAGAAGTATGAGCCTTTATGGATCAACGGAGGGAACCATTGTGACTTGGAGCTCTATCCAGGATATATCAGACACCTCAAGAAGTTTGTAGCAAGTCCCCCCCTCACAAAGGATCAGCACAGACCAGTTTGAGCTACCTAGGAAGAGTAGAGATGTTTTTGAAGCTTCAAGGAAAAGCACCGACCGTAAAGAAAAACCGAGACACAGCACAGACAGGCCTGAGAAGTTAAGGAATCATTCCAGTAATGCTATTACAGACAAAGAGTGTTTGATAGAATAGAGAGAATACGAACTGGTTGATAATTCAACCAAATTGTAAAATTTCTTCACAGTTTTATAGTGTGGGTCGAGTGAAATCAGTTGGTTATTATTTATGGTTTTCAAGATATGCATTGGTCTGTAAAAATCCTTTAAAATAATTAGTGCCTGGATCAAAGAGTGATGTTATAGATTTATTCTTTCATACTTCTTTTTTACTATAGATAAATTTCATCAGGTGGTCAAACAGAGGGAAAACTCAATTGAACAATATTTACAAAAAAAAAAAAAAAAATGTGAGGACTAATGCATTTCATTTTCCATAACCAAGAGCAAACCTGGAGAAGCAATTGAGAACACAAGGCAATTCGAACCCTACAATTTCTTGGTATCAAATTGCTGATGGCTTATGAGGACACCAGCCCCTCCTCAAAATTGTAATGTTTATTATAATTGGGGAACAAAAGAAGCATGGACTGATAAAGAACCAAAATCCGGAGCATCTTAGATATATGTATACCAACTTCAACTCTCTGCATATCAGTTGAAGTGAGCTTAACTTTCCAGCAAGGGCAATCTGGCTGAGTGCTCGGTATATTCAACTATGGCTGAGGGAGCAAGACGGCCACTGCAGATCTCATGAACTGTTGTGAAAAGGGGGAATAATTCTAACCATCCTCGATGACTTAGAACCTCGTAAACCTCCTTTGCTGTGGAGACACCCTTCAAAATATTTTAGAACATAGCAAAGCTATCAACTTGCTGAAGGAGTAACATAGTTGCAGTGGATAAACATTAAAAAATTGTTTGAAAATAGCTAGCTAAGTATGAAAAATACAATATTCCCCAAGCTAATAACTCCATATACCATATAGTGTTTTGTGAGATTTCAGAACATGTAAAAGCTGAACATTGAAGAAGGTAGTAAATATCTCAGTTTTATGCTAGATATTCTTGCATGCTTCAGTTCCCCCACTATTAGACATTCTGGATTAATTTCCTTTGTACTTTTGTGGAGCATTTGAATGTGTATATACATTTTCAACATCTGATAGATAATAAATACTCAGACTCAAGTACCTGCAGTTTTTGGCCTTGCAACATCTCCGATTCAAGTTCATCAAAAGACCTAAATGGAGCAGCAAAAAGAAGAATTAGCACACTTTCTTTCTATGTTTAGAAGGAAGCTAAGCGAGAGCAAAAACCTTTTTCCCTCATTCCTTGCAAAAGCATCAGCACATCTCCGGTTTCTTCCCCCCACTGCATAAATAATCCTGTATGATTATTTATTCCCCTGAGAAAATGGTACACGAGTAGCATGGAAACTGCCAACTTACAGCAAGTAGTTATTAGATCTGCCACTCCACAACTCTCAAAGAATGTATTATCTTTAACAGAAGGAAACAATAGCTTGGACAAGGCCTTCATCTCTCTCAAGCCAATTCTCATTATTGCGGCCTGTTTGTCGTTGAGAAACAAAGACACATTTATCAGGGGAACAAATTGCTCCATTTCCCTAAAACACAGAGATTCAACATCTTTCTGGCTGCTACCTTAGTGTTATTTCCCATTTCCAGGCCATCCACGAAGCCTGGTATTACGAATTTCAGTTCTCCGTTACTCAAAAAGCAAAAATCAACTAATGATAAGATACAGTACAGTAAAAACACAAGCATATTAACCTGCTGCTAGAGCTACAACATTTTTAAGAGTTCCACAAAGTTCGACCCCTTCCACATCTTGAACCTATTTCCATTAATTGAAAAGTTATCAGAGAACAGTTGAACAGTTTCATGTCAGAAAAGCTTAAAACTGGTAATATGTTCAAATGCAGTTATGCTGCACTCACAGCTGAGACCATAAAGTAAGGAGTATTGAACAGGCGAACCCATTTCTCTGCAATCTCTTTGTTCTCCCTATACCCAACTGTTGCTTCGCTGAACTTCTCAACTGCAATCTGTTTTTGAGAATCTTAGCCATGTTCATGCTAAGTTAATTAACACTAACATGTAACAACAATTTCCAGAAATAAACCTCATTAGCAATGTTGGCTCCCATTAGAACACAGCAACTGATCCCAAGAATTTCAGAGATGAGGGTAGAGATCATGCATGGTCCTTCCCTCTTGACCTCCATTCCTTTAATTAGGGAAATTGCTACAGCATCTTTCCTAATTTTTCCGACTAGCCTCTTGCAAATGCCCTCCATGAATTGATGAGGAGTCACAAACACTAACATGTTAGCATCCCTCACTGCACAAATTCCCCCACTATAAAATGTTTAGATTAAACTCCACTGACTACATTTTAAGCTCAAATAAAACAACATCATACCCAAGTGTAATCCCACAAGTAGGGTCTGAAGAGGGTAGTGTGCACACAGACCTTACCCTACAAGGTAGAGGGGGATAGACCCTCGGCTCAACTATAAGCATTAAAAAACAGTTCGAAAAAAGAAACAACGGAAATGAAGAAGTCAAGATGAAATGCTAAAGAAAGAACGACGAAGCATTCTAAAAATGAGACAATCATTACCAAAAAATAACACAATAATCGAAGTGCTCCAAGCAATATATCATAATAGAAACGGAATAACAAGAAACTCCCAGAGTAATACTAAGACTAGTAGCATGAACAACCCATCCAAAATCATTAATGACAATAAACATAATTAGTAAAAAATTCAAAATAACAGCACCACCACCAACTGCTGCTACAACAAGAAGAAGCTCAACAATGTGTAATACCTGCATGTTCGATGTCAGGTTCTGCAACAACATTTTTAGGTAATTTTTTACCAGGAAGGTATTTAACATTCTCCTGTGAAATAATAACAAGTAAAAATAATTGATGTCCATAGTACAAGCATTAGAAAGCATAAATTCCTTATTAACACAAAAAGGAAAGAGCGGAATTACATTGGTTCTGTTGATGACCTCAGAGAGTTTTTCACCGGATGGCAATGTCTCCTCAAAGACCCACATCCTTACTTCATCTAAATTATGCCAGAAATTCAATTAAGAAATTAACACATGAAAGAAATAACATAAGTTTTGCATTATGAAATACCCCTCTGTCCCAATTTATATGTCACCTTGAGATTCAAACAAGTTTTTTCTTTTACAACAAGGTATCGAATGCAATCCTACAAGTGGGCACAGACCTGACCTACCTTTGTGGGGTAGAGAGGCTTTTTCTGTTATACCCTTGGCTCAAAAGGAATAAAGTGGTGGACTATCGAAATTCGAATTGGGACAGAGAGAGTAGTAATTATGGATGTTCCATTTAGACGTAGAAAGAAGAAAAGGTGAAAAGGGTGTAAACAAACCGTGGAAAGAATTGATATTGAGGGTGTTCGAAGCAATGAGCTTGGCTGCAACACTACCCCAATTGCCACTACCAACAACGGTGACTCTTGATTTTTCAGGAACCTCATCAACAGGAATGGCATTGACAGATGCATTTCCATTATTAATTTCCCCTTCAAGTTGGTCCTGTTGCTGAGATTCCCTGGAAGGCGCCATGAAATGGAGGGAAGGTGTGTGTGTGTGGTGTGTTACAGAGAGATAGAATTAATGAAAGGGAGGAATGTGAGGGAATGGGGACACAACAGAAAAGGGAAGGTGGAGGTTGAATTTGGGCGGAGAAAGCAGAGACGTAACGTCAGTAACAATGCGTGTCATGTTAAATCGGACGATCTACTCTATGAACAAACCCCCATTTGAGCCAGCTCCTCGCTATTCACTAAGCTACTTCTCTTACGACATTTATCCATACGTTCAAATCCCCTCTGCTCTTTTTTACTCAACCTGCTCCTCCATCTAAGCCCCACGCCCTGCCAAATACATACCGAGATTTTCATATATCAAACACAAAATATTCTTTTTCATGTTTTGATTTCATATATTCAACAAAGTAAATTGAAATAATTAATAATTATTTTTAATATAATACTAAGTACTATGAAACGGAGTAAGTGTTACGCATATAGTTTAATATATTCTATTATACAAACATTCATTCCATGTAATGTGTTAAATTTGTATAAAAATACATAAAAGTTATTTATGCACAAATATGAGCTAAATCAAGTATAATGTTGTCTGACGTTTTATATAAGACGATGTGGCATAATCCCCCCCCCCTCCCCCAAATAGATATAAACATACTTATCTAGTTGTAATGACCCTCATGGTCATATTCTTGTATTTTTTGTGTTTTGATCCTTCTGATAGTTTTCCCAAGTCATTTATGACTTGTTGAAATCGATAGTTCCTCTTCTGCCCAGTTTTGTTTCATGTTTTCTTAGTTTTTATGTTTTGAAGTTTTAACTTTGGAATAGTGGAACTTGAGAGTGAACTCTTAGCAAACGAGCTCAAATCGAATTCCGACAGTTACATTAGCTTCAAAATGCGAACTTTGGTCTAGTTGGACCATTGGTTCAGGTCTTGGGATTTTCTGTTGAGTTTTAAACTGGTTTGTAAAAGTTCAGTTCACACGAAGTTGAGTTTTTGGTTGGAGTAAGCTTTTGCTGATCGGAGTATCGGATCGAAATTGTAACCTTTTCATCAACTTCGAAATGCTGAATTTGGGCTGGTAGGATTATTGACATGCTTTTCAGGGTGGCCGAAGCCACTTCAAAGATTTGATTAGTTTTAAGTTCTCCTTTGTTATGTTGGGTTCTGTTGGTTCTAGCCATCTTTTCATTCATGCGACCTCAGATGGTGGTTTCAAAGATTTTGTTGAGCCTAGAATATTATTTTTATCCAGTTTGTATATTTGATTTGTGAATTTTGGAGTCTGAACCAATTTCGAGCACCTCATTGGAGATTTTGAAACTTGAGAAAAGCAGTTGTGCTGCTGTAAAAAATGCAGACCCAGGCCCTTCTTCACATTCGTAGGCCTTGGATGCATTTGCAAAGGGTCAAGGTTTTTGGTCTCTGTGTTCGCGGAGTACATAGAGATGGGGGCTCCGCATTCATGGAGCACTATACGGACCTAGACCCAATTCAGTCTCCACCACATTCGTGGTGGACCGCCTGGGATTGCAAGGTCTGATCCGGGTGAACCCCTATGTTCGTGGTTACTCATCCGCGTTCCCGGAGGTACCTAGCAAGCCTATATAAGGCTCATTTTAACCTTCTTCTTCATTTTTCCATTTCAATACTTTTGACTTCATTATTTCCTTAGAGCTTTATGAAAGTATTATTGAGGTGTATTTGTTTGGTATTGGTTATTGGAGCTTGGGGAAGCTATTATTGGCATTTATTCTGCGTTCTTAAGGTCAGTTTCCCACTAATTTCCGCGTATTAAATCCTTGATTTTTCTTTCTTTTACATAAATTTTTTTTGGTCAATTAGGAACTCATTTGGGGTCCATTTGAGTTCAAATTTGAACCATGTGTTCTCCGAGATGAGGTGTACCTCCTAATACTTTTAGTTTATTTTTTAGGCTGCAGGGCCTATGGGCCGATTTTAGGCTTGATTTTCGAGCTGAGTTGCATTACGCAATATGGGTCTCCTTCTTCTCGTTTTAACCTCTAGATTATGAATTTTCTAATTTTGTGCTATTTCGGGTGATTTTGAGGAGGTTCAAGCTTTTTTCCACATATGTCGAGTTGTTTGCCAGTGCTCAGTTAGGCTACGACTTACATTACTCTTTAGACTGGGGCTTGTATAGTACTTATGTTGTGATCGGTCAGTTGTTGGGATTGGTTGTTAGGTTGATTCACATCTTGCTGTTATTATTGATTTAATCTCTTCGTTGTGATCCCGAGTAGGGATAGAGTTGTCCCTAGGCTGGCGTAGTACTGTGTTTGCCTACTGTGAGAAGCCTTTGGATGTTACGGGTAATGACGAGTTATTGTGTTTACCATGGGGGAGTTGTGTGCTTACTTGGTGGCTTCTGGACAATCCTAGTGATACAAATGTATATTTGTTTTGTAGTTGTATTGAGTGTAAGCATTTTAGGCTCTGGTTTGTGAAATATGTAGTTGGGGGTGCGACCTGAGAATTGGACTAAGAAACGGATGCATGGTTGGCTAAAATGAAATATTTTACCGGATTAAACTTGAAAGAGTTTTCATATATATATATATATATATATATCGTGTAAAGTGTACATATATATATACATGTACACTTTTCACGATCAAGCGGTGGTATGGAGCTATTTTTTCACATGAACCTGCTATGGTTTTTCGAATGATATGGATCACTGACCTGATAATTAGAAGGAAATGTTGTCTCTGTACGAAATGTAGATATTGAGGCGCATCCCTAAACGAAGGAAGCTGGAGGTACGGTCTCCCGAAATGAGTGGTAATGCCTTGTGATATATTTTCCTCACCCCCCTTGCATTCATTTTTCCCACATTTGGTTGTACCCTCCAGGATTACGAGGGAAGTCATGACGAGGTTCTTGGTTATCTTGGTTGTGCTTACCATCAGATAACGGGTTAGGTAGATGTTGTATGTTTTTTTTTTATTAATTGTACTCGGTGATCGGATGGGGCTTAATTGGGTTTTACTTGCTCTCTTACTTATGTTTATGTCCTTATATTAGCTTTTTCTTAGTATTTGTTCATTTAATTGGTATTTATGTCGCATTGGAGATCCAAGTACGTACTCTAGCTCAATATTATTCTTGTTGGTCAGTTGTTGCTTGGGTAGCTTCTGTACATAGACTTGCTTGCTTTAGGAGTGTTACCCTATTTAAGTTCACTCAGTCGCTTATACATGTCTCCCGTTAGCTATAGTTGTGTATGTTCTTTTCCCTTGTTGTTGTGTTTTCTTACTCGTATTAGCCTATTTATGCTTCCTCTCCCTTAGACTTTTATACTTTGTTTGCACCTAGTTGACCTATGATGCCTCTTGTGTACGCATATTTGGTGCTCATGTTGCACTTTTGCACTCTTTTGTAGTGTAGATACTGATACGAGTCATCAGAGGAGGCATGACCATGCAGAGTAGGTTTTTGGTACCTCGGGGATAAGGGTGAGCTCCTGGAGTCCAAGCGAATCTTGATTTCCACCTATTGTAGCTTGTTGTTCTTTCATATTTTCTTTCTTATTTCAATGATATTATTATTTCAAAGATAAGAATATGAAGTCAAAATTGATACTTTTGTCCATGTCATGCCCTGTATCTACTTTTTGCTTTGTATATGAGTTGGATAGTTTGTATATTGTACATATGTCTTTTGGATACTCTGTTATAATAGCTCCATTTGCCACTGATACCATGTTTTGGGCAGGTTGTATATATGTAGTTGTTGTCTATTATTGTTACTTTCTGCTTATTGATTGTTGTTGTAGTTAGATACGGCTAATTGCTTCACGCTCTGGGCTGTGAGGTAGGCTGGCCTATAGGTTGAACCGTAGGCATTATCATAACCTGATTTTGGATCGTAACAAAATGGTATCAGAGTCTATATTCACTGGTATCCTTGGTATGAGGGTAGGTGTTTATTAGCGTCCTGCGGATTGGTACGTAGATGTCTGTATCCTATCTTCGAGAGGCTACAAGGTGCTTTTTAGGGAATACACTCATATTAGCTTGACTGACTTCACTTCTTCGTTGACAACCCAAACGAGGTCTTCAGCAGGCGAAAGAGGTTCTCCTACTCCAGCAGCGAAGGCTTCAGCGGAAGGTTGACCCTGAGGTCGAGGCCAAAGGCATGTTGATGTATCAAATAGTTAGAATTTTAGATAGATAGGCTCCGTGGGGCTATCTATGGACTTATAGCTTTAATAACTGTACTAAATAACATTCTTGAGTTGGGTAGCTAGGTTGTATAGTACCCCTGTACCGTTCTTTCATCCGTTCCATATTGATATTGATATTTTGGCACCCGAGTGATATGGGGCCCGAGACTTAGTATTTTATTAGAGATACCTGTGCAAGGCATAGGCG
>JBDJHY010161055.1:0-10302 GCA_039654485.1 Withania somnifera | reverse complement strand
GTCTAATAGGTTTAGGCAGCAGCAGTAGAGTTCTAGAGGACCAACCGCTTCATCCTTTAGTGATCCTTCACAGAACTATACACCTCCAAAGAATAGGTAGAATAGTCCAACTCAGTCAGCTTTGCAAAGTAGTGCTCCTGTGTGTATGAAATATGGTACGCTTCATTTAGGTCAGTGTATGAGCTGGATAGCATGGGTGTTTTGGGTGTAGCCAGGTTGGTCATATTCTTCGGGACTATCCTTTAAGGATTTATTATTCTTTCGAATAGCCAGAACATAAAAGAGAGATTATCACTCAATTAGATAGTGTGGTGACAGAGCATAGATTACTCCACCAATAGTAGCCCCAACGGCTTGCCTGCCTCATAAGAGCGATCTTTGAGTACTAGTGGAGACTAACACCAAAATCGTCTTTATGTTTTGGGCTCTCAATAGTATCAGGAGCAGTCAGTAAATATTGTGACAAGTATGTTAGAGGTTCATGGAATTAGTGTGTATGTATTTTATACCCTATGGCTACACTTTTATTTGCATCCCCGTATGTTACTAGACTATTTGGTGTAAATCATGAGGTTTCATCTGAGTCTTTCTCTTTTTCTACACCTGTTGGTGATCTTGTTCTAGCTGAGAGAGTCTACCATAGTTTTCCTATGTATATTCTGGGTATGGTTGTTCCAATTAATCTTCATGAGCTAGATATGATAGATTTTGATGTCATTCTAAGCATGGATTGGATCCATTCATGTCATGCTGTAGTTGATTTTAGGATGCGAGTGTTCTATTTCTAGATTCATGATAGACCCATTATAGAGAGGGAGTGTAGGGTAGTTGTGCCTAAGGGTATATTCATTTCATATTTGAATATTAGAAATATGATATCCAAGAGTTGTATCTATTATCTAGTCTGAGTTAAGGATTATACGTATGAGACTCCCGATATTCAGTTAGTTCCTATCGTTAGAGAGTTCATTAATGTGTTGTTGATCTTTTATAACATAGCCGAATACACTATTAAAGTGTTTCTGGATGATTATTCGATTGTTGGGGACTCTTCTGAAACATGCTTGGAATAATTGAGCAAAGTGTTGCAACGGTGTGTAGAGAATAATCTCATCTTGAATCGAGAAAACTATCATTTTATGGTAAAAGAGGGGATTGTTCTTAGGAACAATATTTTTCTAATGGGTTAAAGAGCTTCATTGTACACGTCGGGTTCGATTACCACCTCCAATTTCCATTAGAGAGGTAAAGAGCTTCGTTGTACACGTCGGGTTCGATCATTTTTTTATCAAAGATTCATCACATATTGATCTTTCCTTGTGAAAACTCATCAAGAACGAGGCAAAATTTAACTTCAATGAAACATTTCTAGAAGCCTTCAAGTGTTTAAAGGAAAGACTTGTTCCCTATCCAATCATTATGGCTCTGGATTGGTCAAAACCATTCAGAATCATGTATGATGCTAGTGGTTTCTCCCTTGGTGTGATTTTGGGACAAAAAAAGGAAAAAATATTTCATTTGGTATACTATGATAGTAAGACCTTGAATGCACCATAATCAAACAACACCGTGATGGAAGAACAGCTTCTAGATGTTGTGTATATGTTTGAGAAGTTTCGAACCTAGCTCTTGGGATTAAGGTGTTAGTTCACGCCTATCATACTGTAATTAGGTATTTGATGTACAATAAATAGGCCAAACCTTGATTGATATGGTGTATATTGTTTCTCCAAAAATTTGATTTTGAGGTAAAAGATCGGAAATGTTGTGAAACCCAAGTGGTGGACCATTTGTACCGCCTTGATTTTGATGTTGAGAATTGGGGTGAGGTACACATAAATGAGTATTTTTTAGATGAAAAATATTTGGTGGTTTCAAAGGGTATCGTGCGTTGTTTTGCGGACTTTGCAAATTTCATTTTATATGGTATCCTTCGGAAGGACCTCAACTCTTACCAAAAGAAAAGGTTTCTTCAAGATGCAAAGAGCTACTTTTTGGATGAGCCTTATCTTTTAGGGATTGTGTTGATGGAATTATCCGAATATGTGTGTCTGAATCTGAGATACAACCATACTTGAGGCTTGCCTCTCCTCATACATAAGAGGTCGTCATAGACGAATAAGGGGCTTATAAAGTCCTCCAAAGTGGTTTCTACTAGCCTTACATTCATCAATATACAATAAAGTTTATGAGGTAATGTTCCCAAATTCAAGGGGAAATCACAATGAGGCATGAAACGTCTTTGAAGCCAATTCTTGAGGTTGAGTTGTTTGGGCCTTTCATGAGCTCATATAGTAATAGGTATATCTTGGTGGTTGTGGAATATGTGTCCAAATGGGTTGAGGCAATCATATTGCCTAATAATAAAAGTAGAAGTGTCACCTAATGCTTGAAAAAGAACAGTTTCACATGCTTTGTAAAAGCTCTACTCTTTACAAAGAATGTATGAAGATGTGGTATTATTCCAAGATCTTGAAAAGAGAATTTTTGTAGGTGATGATGTGTAATATTTAATTTTCAATTCAAAATCTTCGATGGTAAACTTAATTTAAGTGGTTTGGTCCATTCGAAGTTGTTAGAGTTCACCCAAATGGAGTGGTGAAGCTACAAGGAAATGCTAGGGCCAAGTTTATGGTGAATGATCAACGTTTGCAGCACTACCTAGTTGATTGCGCAAAGGTTGTAAGGGTCAAGGTGGTGACCTTGATGATTCTTGATGTTAATAAGTAAGACCATTGTGTCATGATGTTAAATAAATCACTTATTAAGAGGCAGTTCAAGTTTCATTTTTTGTTTTGAATAACGTTTATTGAGTGTTACAAGTATTTTTAAAAGTTGGTAGTGTGAAAAATCAGAGTTTGAAACATGATGGAAAATCTGATGTGCCACTAGAAATTTTAATGGCTCAGCAACATGATTGACAGATCACCAAATTGCATCTCCAAATGGCCCTTAAATTGGCCAAACTGGAGATTTAGGCGATGTCGTCCTATTTTGGCACATCACCAAACCATTCAGCGACACTAAATAAACATCACCAAAATGGCCTCCACAAGTTGAATTTAATGGTAACTTTGGTGGGCATCAGCCACTTCGATGCATCATCGAACCATTCGATAATGTTAATCTATCTCTTGGAATATCTCCTTATATAGGCTATTCCAACACTTTGAATTTTCATTCACATTCCACTCTTTTATATTGGGATCTATACACTTTTCTTTCACTTGACCCACACACATCTATACTCATCTGGTTATCACCTAATTTTGTGCACCACCCACCTCCATCTCATACTACACATTGAGTTTATTTTGCTTCAGGATAGAACTTTATTCTTTATTGATTAATGAAGCATGTTGTTTTGTGATTAGTTTTTATTTATTTATGCATATTTAGTATGCAATGAGTTACAATTGTTGCATGATCTTGTTAGAGTGGGGTGGGTGGTGTTGCTTTTGTTATAATTTTATATTGTGAATCGATGAACATGTTGGGTTGTGCTTAAAATTTGACTTGGGATGACTATTTGATTAACTTAGAGTTTAAAAGTGTCGAGTTTGATGTTTTTGAACTAAGGGAAGTCCGAGTACCTTATATTTGTGTGCAAATTATGCTTAAGATTTTATTAGATGTTTAATTTTTAAATTGAAATTAATTAAGGAGGAGCATTCAATGATGACTCAACACTCTTTGGCGGTGCACCAAAAATGATGGCGAGTTACCAAAGGGCACCAATATTATAGAAACTAATAAATTGTTGGATTAGGAAAATGCCAATTCGGCAATGTCCATTGAGCATCGCCAAATAATTTGGCAATTCGCTGAAATACCCCAATATATTATTGAAAATTCTAAATAAATAAAAATTGGGTCTGTAACATTTGGTGATGGGAGGAATTCACATTTTCAACCACTTTAGAGATCTACCAAAGTGATTGCAATGCCTGTGCTTGCACTATAAGATTCTCCTAACTTTATCTTAGAATAGTTTTTGATCTATTATGCAGGTATGGATCCCCACAAGCACACAAATTTTTTTATTAGAATTAGTAGAATCGATTATTTTTATTTTCCTAGATTTAATTAACTATACAATTCATAGTGAATTCTCACAATGAAAGTGAAAATCTACATTTAATTCCCTATAAGATCGACTTTGACTTATTGTTGGATAAGTTTAGAATGACAACAATCATTTATACCCATGGTATATCTGAGTATTATCATAGAGCACGACATTGTTCTCCATTGAAGGGTGTCGAATAGCACTAAACATCTCTGATTCATGAACATCATCCTCTTCTTCATAGTGTCCACCCCAATCCACGTGCCACTTGATCTACTATTAATACTCATCTTATCCCCTATCAAAAGACAAACAACATAAAATTAAACCAAATACTCAACGTAGTTAAACTAACACACTATAAAAAGTGAAACTAAACAAATTATTCTCCTGGAACGATGCCTAGATTGATAACGTTTAGCTATACCAATGAGGTATAAGCGATCATTGTCAATATAAATTTATCCAACTATGAATCGAAATCGATTCCACAAGTAACTTATTGTAGATTTTTGCTCTCATATGTGATGATTCACTATGAATTATGCAGTTAATCAAAATAAAAAAAGAAAAAATAGGGTGTTCTATCAATTTTAGTCAAAATATATGTATTAAGTTTGTATCAAAGAGAATAAAATATTCAGATAAAAAGTGATCACAAAAAATATTCAATAGTAAGAGAATGAACATAGGGGTATGCACTTCATGGGCTAAGATCCATACATGGGTAGTTAAATATTTTCTATATTTAGATCAACGACATGGGTTGGCTAGATGTTAAGTACTAAAGCTAATTTCTCAACCTAGCAACAACATACAAAGGAGATTTGTCTCAAACTCGACAATGCTCAATCTAATACCTCAACTTAGCAATCATATCTCTAAGAGTTGATATTAGGTGATTTAGATCAAATTATTATTAATCCAGATTTCCCATATATATCTCCTATTTTCAAGCTAGATAGCGAATCTAAGAACAATTAGAGTTTGTAACCTTTAATTTCAATCAAAACATGAAAAATAAAGTAACCCATAAAAATTGATCAATTTTGTAAATAAAAAATCAATACCCATATACTAATTGTTGATCATTCATCACATGCCCCTAAGTTAGAGAAATTGGTCAAGTATTATAAAAGAAGCAAAGACTATACAAAAAATCATTCCTTTCATCCATTATCGACTTTACAAGGAAGATTTCTCATATATAATGTAAATTCAATTAATAAGATAATATCTCACTTAAAGTAGCAAAAATTATTGAATAAAAGAATCTCAAACCAAATATTCATAGGGTTTGGATTTAGAAAAAATTAATTATAAAAATGCCACAAATAGATTTAGTGAGCTAAATCGAGCTAGCCAACGGTTCTGTGATGCACCAAAATTAGTATTTCATTGCCAAATTTCTTTCAAAATCTGAGCATCTTTGGCCAATTTTGGTGATAGCTTGTTTGTATAGCTAATAACTTCAGCGATCCACTGAATCCTCCTCTACATCATCAATTTTGATAGAAATTTTCTTCTTTCCACTGAAAATTTATGCAGTCAAGGGCACCTTTTGTGATTAGCTGTCAAGTGCGCCAAACTTGATAGGCACTTTATTTTTTTCTTCTTCGCTCATTTTCTTTGGATTTTTTTTCTTTCTTTCTCTTCCAAGATTCATACGTGTTATTGTAGCACCAATCCTGAAGATACAAATAACTTAACATTAAAACCACTTCAAAAGGCATTAAGGATGTTCATCTCTTACTATTTCTATGATAAATGAGGCGCAAAATGTTGGCTTATCAAGAACAAATGAAGATATAAAGGGGTAGAAACCAAAAAATTCTCTAACAGTATTCACCTAAAATGTTGTCCAAGCTAATAATGTTCATCTACTTTTATTTATACAACTAGAGTTAGCTACGACAATAAAAGACATAAATTCCCTTAATGATATGTACATTATTCTAAAAGGACCCTAAAATAATCTCAAATCCTTTCTTGTATTGGCTCTTGATTTTCATGCCCTCTTGAGATGCTCTAAGATCTTGATGTCAATAGAAATCTTTTCATGCAAGGAGTTCTTCTCGAGTTTGCAATATTATGCCCTTGTTGAAAAGATCTGACCTCAAATTTGAACTTACAAGACATAAAAGGAAATTAGTATTCAATCCAAAAGATAAGCTTTCAAACAAGTTACATAAAATCAAAGAAATCAAACTATTATGATAGAGTCAAGAATCATGAAATCACACAAAAATCAACCTTGTTGAGTATAGTAACATGTAATGACCTTCAAGGTTATTTTTTTTGTTTTCTGCATACTTTATTATTTTTCCATTTCCCGTAATTGCATTATGATATCGATGTTTGTTTAGAAATGAAAAGGATTTTGGTGAAGCTTTAGAGAAATTTCAGTTTTGAGATTTAAGTGTGAAATATTAAACTTTAATGGTCATTTGGAGTTCGGGATCTTGGATAAAAAAATTGTCAGCTTCGCAATGTGGATTTTGATCTAGGAGGACCTTAGTTTTCTGTTTTGGTCCATTTCTGTTAATATTGAGTGGTTTGATGGGATAAATTGATTGTTTAAGAGGAATGGTTGACTTGGTTAACATTTAGAGTTAGAGTGGTGGCATTTAAAATTTGATACTTCCATTGGTTTCGAGGGGTGGATTTTGGTCTAGTTTGAGGTCTCATTTATTTTCTATAGGTCTTCGAGGCATTTTCGTCTTTTGATGTTTTTGTTAAAAATGGACCCTTAATAGATATCGGGTCAAGAAGACTTTAGATTCTTATTTTCATGGTTTTACTAAGACCAAAATATCAAAATTAATATGGTTGTAGGTCTAGTTTGTTTTCAAGGGATTCTGAATGAATTTAGAGAAATGATTTGAATAAATTGTGATCTTCTTTTCTCCCAGGCATCTTGTGAAAGGTTCCATGACCCTAGAGTGGTTCACCATTCATTGAATGGGGATACTCGACTGCTTCACTATACAATTTCCATGAGGGCTTTTACGGCCCATGGATAGGACTCCACGGACCATGGAGCTGTCTGTGGAATTGTTGTTGCTTAGTATTTTGGAGGTTGTATTCCACGACTCACTCCATGGTTCATGGAGTGGCCCCACGTCCGTGGAAATTGACATGCATGTTTCTAAATATTTCCATTAAGGGGTTTTTTGGGTTTTTTACTCATTTTAATGCTCTTACAAAGGCTAATAAGTTATTTTAATCCTCATTTGGATATTCTTAAACCCTTAAGCCCTTCATAGAAGAAACTTAGAGATATTTAGGAAAGATTTAACAAGGGTTTAAGAACTTCAATTTGGGTTACATCAAAACCTTCAAAAAACTTTAAATTCAATAAATTGAATATGATGTCATCTCATATCCATGAATTGTTCCTTGATTGTAATTTTTCAAATGTTAAAATGGTGAATTTGAGCTTGAAAATTTGAAAATGAGTTGAGGTTTTATGGGAAATTCATGGTTTCCTTTCTAAAACATTGTGGAATCTTTATTAACTATTTTTCATCAAATCCTATCAGTTCCACACGATTTTTGCATACAATTATGAAGCTTTCAAAGATAAGAATGAGAATTTCAAGCTTAAGCTTAAAATAGAATTTGGGGTTTTGTATTATGAAATAGATTGGGTTTTTAATAAAACTTGATATTTAGACTCCCCAAATAATGGGTAACATATTTTCACAATAAAATCTCGGTTTTAACCTTGTGGGTCTGGGGTGAAATTTTAGATAAAGTTTTAAAATAATTGAATATAGGTATTGATTGATGTATTTGTTGTGTATATTGTTTTTGTGACTAGATTATGCTTGGTTGTAGGCTGTACGGAAGGGCAAAGATCACGAGTGACATTATTCTCTAGTTCTAAGGCAATTTGAGGTTCTTTGATCTTCGTATAAAGTGTTAGTGACTATTGGCTAACTTGCTTGCATTTAGGAGTAATGGGTACAATGAGGGTTACCATGTAGGTTAACTGATGAGACCCATCCGATGCTAATGTCAACCATGTCGGGTTAAAATAAGAAATTATTTGGTAACGTGATTTTGTGACTCATTTTTGTAGCATATTTCTTAATTTGGGTCGAAATGCCTTGATTTGATTCTGTAATGTTCAGCTAGAACTATATTGGATTGCTTTGTAATGGCTTACTGAACTGAAATGAGTTATATTGTGAAGCGCCATAGAGGCTAGCTTGAGATGAGTGATTTGATGATTTTTTTTAACCTCCTGTGAAGGTACTGATGTCCTTAGTTTGAATTGAATCAGTGCCATTCTCCATACTTGCACTGATATGTGCATTGTTATTTGTGCCTGAAAATTAAGTTGTGGTGGTGATTTGGTATGTGGCGATTCGAGTTTTCTGCCAAACATACATTGTTCAGGTAATTTTGATATTGGAATTTGAGATCTCTACCAGCTAATGATTTCTAACTTAAGGGTTCTACTATGTGTTGATTTGTAGCCTGAGGTTTATACCAGGTATTGATGTTATGTGCCAAGGTTTTTGTCGGGCATACATCGGGTATATGGGCCTTGTGCACCCTCCATGGGTCCTGGACTATGACCTATATATATGTCAGCAGGTGTGTACATAGTACATACAAACATCATGATCACTTGCGTTATTCATTGCATTTACTTTGATAAGTGACTTTAGTTGACTATCTGTCCGACTAATTTGTGATATTATCTGCTATTTGGTGATAACTTGAGACTATGGTTATTTGATAGTGATGCGTCAATTATTTGGCTTTTGATGATAAACTGAGACTTCTACTGATATTTGTTGTTTGAATTGAGAATATCACTTACATTTATCAGTTGTGAGTACTATCTTATTGTTTGGATTATGTATATTTAGACTTGTATTTCTTGGTTAGGCAGAGGTAAATAAAATGTTACAAGTTTTAGTACCAGGGGTTGGTTAAACGTTAGGAGTCTTCGTTATCTCTTTATATTTAGACTAGTTGAGGACGCTGCTGAGTACTGTGGTTTTGTTCTCACTCTTTAATTTTTTGCACTTCTTTTGCAGGTGTTGTGCCAGATCAATTTTGAGTATCCTTTTTTTTCCAGCATATTATTGTAAGATATTCATAGGTAGATGTTATTAGTTCAATGTCCCTGTTATCTCGCTTTCACTATCTTTAGTTTCTTTGAAAGACCTGTTGAAATTATAGACCTTCACTTGTAAAGATTCTAGATAGAGGCTTGTACACAGTGGCTACCTGGTTTTGTGATGATGTTACATTATATGATTTTATGCCTTAGTAGTTTATTTCGTAATTTATTTTTGCATTATTACTTCATTTTCTCTATCGTTGTTAGTCTTGGCTGACCTATTATAAAGGGAAATATAGGTGCCACAACGATTGGTGTAATACCTTGAATCTTGTTCCTTGGTTATAATATCCTAAACTAAGTGTGTTATGAGTGGTTGAAGTGATTAGAGTTTATAACCAACTTATAATACAAAGTTGTGTTCAACACTCTTTCAACAAGCCTAGTTTTAATGTTACTTTGTGCTTGGGTCAACTTTAAATGACCATATATGTTGATCCATAATGAGTTAGGTGAACCATGACCTATCCACAAAGAGGACTTTGAGTCTAGTTTCCATCTGAACAAACTGCATGTCATTTTGGAGTTTGGATTAAACATTTTATGGGCATTTTACTATTAAATGTACTGCAGTGAAATGTCCCAGGTGCTAAAACACGACTCGTTGTTCTCAGGAGCACAACTCGTGCTTTTCAATAATACGACTTATGATATGAGTTATATTATGAACCAGTAACTTCTCTTTTCATAGGTAAGGTTCCACAAGACCAAACCAGGACCCATAAACTTCCATATCATGACCCATACTCTAGAACTCGAATTGTTAAACCTCAAACTCAAAATTTCATCAACGTTGTACGACCTACATCATGACTTATGATGTAGAGGATCACAACTTGTGGTCCATGAGTCGTACTATTTCTACCCCAAAACAGTGAGTGTTTCTCACTGTATGACTTAAAGAGAGTCACTCCATGAGTCGTACAATGCCACTTCATGACTCAAAGTGGTGCCGATAGATTTCCTAGTTTGTTAAATGAGGGTAATTTTGGGAATTTCCTTTGTATTTTTGGGATAAACCCTTGAAGTTTTGTCTTCTAGACGTAACAATATAAATATCCTAAACCGTAGATTTATTTATCTCTTCGGCTAA
>JBDJHY010161045.1:2496-12605 GCA_039654485.1 Withania somnifera | reverse complement strand
CGGAGAACGACCCCGGGGACCACCCTGAGCTCTGTTTTGCAGGTAACAGTCGTGATCTACATACACCAGACGGAGCATCACGCGTTGTGGTCTTGGTAAGGTTTTTTGTGACTTATCACATACAGAGACTCCAAAAGTGAAAATTCAGACAAACTCCAGCATCAGCAAACATCACATTAGCCTTATGCTAGTATGCTTTAAATTTATCTATTATAGGCAAACATAGGAAAAACAATAAGCAATTTTTTAAAACTCAAATGGCATTCTCATGCGCTTTGGAGCAACAAAGTAATCCGTTACAGATAATCATTTCTATATATAGAAGAGTGTAAAGGAGTACGATCAAGGATAGTTTTGTCATTTCAAATTTAGTTTATAGCATGTGTTGAGAGAATTAAACTTTCTAAAATAGTCAATAATACTTATATAGTTCTAAATTTATCCTTACTAAGCCAAATATTATAGGTTATATTTATTTATATATTATATATTTTATAATAGGTGGGAATATATTGAATATGTTGTTGATATTTTATAATAGATTTCTATTATATAAACGGTGAAGAGGAGGATGGCCAAGGGTGGTTTTGTCATTTAAATTTAGCTTATAGCATGTGTATATTATGTATTGAGAGAATTGAACTTTGTAGAGTACCCAATAATATTTATATAATTCTAAATTCATCCCTACTAAGTCAATAATTATAGATTATATTTATTTATATATTATATATTTTATAATAGAAGAGCCATAATTAGGACGATCAAGCACAAATTTGTTAATTAATAAATTATTCTAGCATAAAGCAATTATATGTTATGCAAAGAAAGTGTGAAATTTTAAAAAGGTCAATCTACGTTCTAGAAAATTTTAATAAAGAAAAAATTCAAGTGTACGTCTAAATATGTAGTGTTCGTGCTTCTCAGTTCTAATTTCTACTTATAAATAATAAATTTAAAATATTGGTCTTCAACATAGTAACACCTAATGACTCACGATTATTATATAATTACTTCAATCTAACAATTAGACTACTTTTCAATCCTAAAAAAATTATACCATTGTATGATAGTAAGAAGTAAATTAAATGCTAGACAGGATTGTTTTACAATTATCAATTAATAAAAAAATCTAGCTTAAAGTAATTATATGTTCTGCAAAGAAAGTGTGAAATTTAAGAAAAGGCCGATCTATGTTCTAAAAAATTCTAACAAAGATAAACATTCAAGTGTATGTATAAATATGTAGTGTTCGCGCTTCTCAGTTCTAATTTCTACTTGTAAGTAATAAATTAAAAACATTGGCCATCAACATAATAACACGTAATGACTCGAGATTGTTATATAATTACTTCAATCTAACAATTAGGTTATCTTTCAGTCCTAAAAGAATTATATCATTACATGATTGTAAGAAGTAAATTAAGTGCCAGACAAGATTGTTTTACAATTTTTTTTAAAAAAATAATTGTTCCCATAATTGATGTCGATAATAGTTGAAAATATTTTTATATTAAATTATTTATCAAAATATTTTTTTTATGCTAAGACAAATAAAATACAATTAAAATGCTACGACAATATTTTTGTGAAAAGCTTTTTAAGATTTTTCAATTGAATAAATAATAGTAAAAATTTAAAATTTCCTTATTGAAGTTAATCTTAACTATATAATCAGTTCTATTGGTCCCTACCATGTGCCTTAAATTATCCACTACTAGTAACTATAACTCTGATGCTAAAGACATTGCAAACTATAAATGCAGGTTCAGGTTAGGGGTGCCATCCTTCTTGTAGTTCAAGAGCCTTCCGCAATAGCGTTTCCCTGTTTTCACAACACTGATTTTGCTGCTACTTTTTGGTCTGTATCTTTCCCCTGTAGGAAGCGATTGCGTCAAACAAGTCAAGATCACCTTGAACATTCCACTCTTAAACCTCCTAAGCTACATAAGGTTGAACAAAAATAATCAGATATGTGAGTCTATTGGCAGACTACAAGATTTACAATTAAGATAACAATAACAAACACATTACTAGATGTCTTCATAATACATTTTAAACCTTCTTCTACGCGGACATCGACTGCAGCCTACAAGATTTACCTGGAGATACTAGGTAGTTGGACAACACCTCCTTAGTGTCAATCTATCTGAAATGACCCACATCAAATATTAAAAGAACTCGAAAATCTTTTAAACCATTGAACCTTTCATAACTAAAAAAGCTAATCCAAAAAAGAATTCAGTTCGAAGGAACGTGGATTTGACGACTTGACCATGACAGGATACAACAATATAAGTTCAGCAATGAGCAAACAAGTGTCACAGCCATGGGATGCACTAACAACTATATATTGCAACACATACCTAGTCTTACCTTTCTAACTGCCTATGGACAACCTTCTACTGCCTATGGAGAACCTAAAAGGAACATTATTTATATCATGACCAAACCAAAACGATACAATGCATCAAAGAGAAGTAAAATTATCTTGGATCTTATTGTGCAAAATAAACGTTTATCTTCTAGAAAACACAAGATGTACTACACGATCTTTGAATACGAGATAGCATTGCCCATATTCAAGAAAAAGTACAACTTTTAAAAAGAGGGATCGTGTTTATAACAAAGTAATTAAAGGCAAAACCAGTTACACTGTTGTACTACAAACATGAATTATATTAAAGGAATATATATCATATTCCCATCCATTCCCTGCATTAAGGAAAAGGAAAGCTCAACACCATAACATAACAAGTCTTTGTTATACCGTCTGGCTCCATCTAAAATCAGAAGTTTAACGGTTTAGCATGCTTTTTTACCAGAAAATAGATAGCACTGATATTAATGTGTTTTATCAGTTCAAAAGAGCAAAACAGTATCCAATAACCACAAAAGGTAATCTCATCCATTTCTCCTGAGCAAGAAATGCTAGAAAGCCTTCAAAGAACTAGACTTCTTTTAGAAACTAGCACTACCTTACACCTTAAAAAGCATAGACAGCACCAAATTCCCAAGACCTATATAAAGATTAAGAAACTCCTTACAAGTTTAGCCTCAAAGTTTAGAACCCCAGATCTCAAAACTACTTTAGAAGTACATAGTATTTCAACCAAGCACACAAACTGAAATTTCTATTTCATTAACTAAATATTAGTATACAAACTTTGACATATAGTATCATTAACTAATTATTAGTACACAAACTGTGACATATAGTATCAGTCCACTTCATGGTAATTTAGAAACAAAAAACATCGTCACTACAGAGGCAACATCGATCATGACATGTGCTTTATCAGTTTATAAGAGCAAAACAGTGTCCAATAACCACAAACAGTCACCCGAACACCAAAATCCCAAAACATATATAAAGATGAAGAAATACTTTACATGTTTAGCCTTAAAGTTCAAAACCCCACATCTCAAAACTGCTTCAGAAGTACACATCATTTCAACCAGAAGCAGAAAATGAAATTTGAAATTTCTGTTTCATTAATTGATTATTAGTACAAAAATTGTGACATTTAGTTATCAGTCCAATTCATGGCAGTTTAAAAACAAAAAACGTTGTCATTACACAGGTAACATTGACTATGATATGTGCTTTATCAGTTCATAAGAGCAAAATACTGTTCAATAACCACAATCAGTCACTCTCATCCACTCTGAGCAAGAAATGCTCAAAAGTCTTCAAAGAACTGAACTTTATAGGAAATTAACACTATCCTACACCTTAAAAAAGCATTAAGAACACCAAAATTCGAAGAAGTATATAAAGATTAAGAAACGCTATACAAGTTTAGCTTCAAACTTCAAAACCCCACATCTCAAAACTACTCTAGAAGCGCACAACATTTCAACCAGAAGCAGAAAATGAAGAAACAGGAGAAGGAAACGAAACAAAGTAAACAATGAATATACCTGTACAAATCACCACGTAGCTAACAGGAAAGCATAACAACAATTTTCTCTCTTTCTATTGCAATCTCATCTTTCTCTTTAGAGTTAACATAAGCTAAACATATGTAATGACCCTTATGCTAAATTAAGTTTGATTCCATGATTGATTTGGGGACGAATTGAGTTTTGGTAAGTTTTTGAAAATTTTGAGTTTTGATGCTTTTAAGTGAGAAATGAGGAACTCAAGGGGTCATTTGGAGTTCACGGCCTTGAAAGAAAAATCCTCCAGTTTTATCATTTCTGAATGTTGTTTCTGGTTTAGCAGGATCTTCGTTTTTTGTTATAGCTCATTCATGGTGAGTTTGAGTGGTTTGACTAAATAAAGTTGAGTTTTTAAGGAAATGATTGACTTTGGTCATTATTCGGACTTAGAGTGTTCGGATTAAAAATTCGATGATTCTTTTAGATTCGAGAGGTGATTTTTGTTCTATAATGAGGTCTCTTTTATTTTCTGTGAATCACGGGGGTATTTTGATCTTTTTGGTATTTTTAGTTAAAAACAATTTCTTAGCAGATATCGGGTCAAGAAGACCTCGTATATGTGTTTTGATAGTTCCATTGAGTCCAGAACATCGAAAATAGTATGGTTGCATATATGGTTTATTTGCACGGGATTTTGAACGAATCTTGAGGGTCCATCCGAAGTTGTCTATTGCCTTGGGAATTGCTGTCAAAAAAAGCACTGGTGTTATCACCAGCGCATCATCGTGTTCATGGAGAAGGGTCATGTTTAATATGGTGTGCAATTCTTGAGGGTGGCATTCGCAGGGAATGCACCACATTCACGAGGGTCAAAGTTCAGTAAAAGAGCCACAATCGCAACGGGTGCCCGCGATCGCGAAGATACCCTTGTGCACCTGGATGTTTTTAAAACAGATTGTTCACGAAACTTTACTCATTTTCTATAATAACCCTCAAGGTCATTTTTATAATTTATTTTCACATTTTAACTATTTACCCTTTCCGTAGTTGCATTGTGCCAAACTAAGTTTGATTCCATGGTTGGTTCGAAAACGAAATCAGTTTTGAGTAAGGTTTTGGAAATTTTGAATTTTAAAGCCTTAAAGTGTGAAATGAGGAACTCAAGGGGTCATTTCAAAACCACGAAACAAAAATTCTTCAGTTTCATCAGCTTCGGAATGTCGACTTTAGTTTAGCTTTGTCTTTTTTTTTTTTTGTTTTAGCTTGTTTGTGGAATTTTGAGTGATTTGACGGGGTAATTAAGGAAAAGGGGGTGACTTTGGTCAACGTTCGAACTTGAAATATATCTATTAAAAATTTGATCAGTTCATTGGATTCTAAAGGTGGTTTTTAGCCTAGAATGAGGTTTATATTATTTTTTTGTAAGCCTTGGGCATTTTGGTTATTTTACTTTGTTTAGTTAAAATGAATCCTTAGAGAGTGTCAGGTCAAGGAGAGCTCGTAGACGTGTTTTGATGATTTTGTTGATTCCGGAACATCAAAATTATTATGGTTGTATTTATGATTTGGTTGCACGGGATTTTGAACGAATCCCGAGGGTACAATCTGAATCCTTATGTATACTTGCAATTGTTGTCAAAGACAACTATTGTTGTTGTCATTATGAGACCTCCACATTCACAGAGGGTGAGATTATTATCTATCACGATCGCGGTGCATTTCCCACAATCAAAACATATGGGGTATAGGGATCATCGCTTTTGCGACCAAGTGGTCGTGTTCGCAGTGAGTTATAAGGCTAGGCCGGTTGACTTACTCAACCGCGATCGTGGCCAGTCTACTGCAAACGCGGGGATGACCGGTCCAGTTGATGATTGCAGTTGAACCTTCAAGTTCATGAAGAAGGGTATGTGCACCTGTAACATTTTAAAATAGTTTGTTCACGAAACTTTGCTGATTTCATGCAATACACAACTTTAAAACCCCATTTTAGGAAAGTTTTATCAAAGATTTCGAAGATGGGTAAGGTTTCTAAAAACATTTTCATCAATCCCTACTCACTTTAACATGATTTCTACATGAAATTTCAAGGTTCTGAATCCAAAAATGGTGGTTATACCCATGAACTCGAAAATTATTGAAACTTTAATTTTCTACATGAAATGGATTGGGTTTTTGATAAAATTTGATATTTAGCTTTTTCAAGTAATGGGTAAAAATTTGACCCCGTGGACTAGGTTGGGCTTTTGAATAAACTCAAAGATATAGAATTATGGGTATTGATTTTCATGTTTTCTTGTGTGTATGTTTTTTGTAATTAGATTACGCTGATTTGGAGGCTCTAAGAAAGGGAAAGCTCACAATTGAGATATATCTTCATTTCTAAGGAAAGTTGAGATACCTTGGTCTTTTTAGAAAGTTTTAGTGATTACTTGCTAGATTATGTGTAGTTGGGAAAGATGATTACATTAAAGTTATTTGGGATGACGTATCCCAGGTCTAAAATAAGAGAATTATCTAATGTTGTAATTTCATGATTCGTGATTTTGTTTCCATCTCTTGAATTAGTTGAAATACCTGGATTTGGTGTGAATGTGTTGGGCTAAAGTTATAAAGAAAAAAAACTACTCTATGATAATTCAATTGTTTGAAATATATCATATTGTGAAACCTTGTGGAGCTATACTAATATGAGTTATTTGATAATTATATATCACTGTGATGGACTAATTTCCTTGTAATTTGTGTGATTGAGCAACATACTTCCATGAATTATCTACTATGGGCACATTATTAATAATTATGCATTGAATTGACTGACTCACATTATTAAGGAAACAAAGTGATATTGGAAACCTGACTGTGATAATATCAACGGTAGGCATATTATTAAGGTATTATATTGATTGAAATCCTAACTGTGACGGCCTCGACAATATGAATATTATTGAGGTAAAAAAAGTACTTGAACCTGAATGTAATGATCTCTACAGCAGGTGTACATGGACCTTGTGAATCCCCTATGGGTCCCGACTCTCGCCAGCAGGTATATACATATAGGGCAGACATGCATCATGATTAATTAGGCATTACATTCCATTTACTTTGATTTTTTTGTTATTTGGATTGTCTGCCCACTTGATGATTTGTATTTACTTGAGCATTGGTGTTGTTTCGAGAACACTTGATAGTTGAATTATAAACTGAACATGTTACTTTTGATGATAACTGAGATTGTTCATGATACGTATGAATTGAGATTTTTCATCGATACTTGATCATATTTGATATTATTAACTATCCTTATGTGATTACTGATATGGTAGAGTTGGTGAGTAGTCGTACCATGTGAGGATTACCTATATTGCTGTATATTTTGAATTGTATTGTTGGATTGGCTGCTTTATATATGCACACTATTTGCAGGTTGTAGTATCGGAGGGTGGGTGGATGTCAGGAGTAATCACCAGTCTTTATATTTAGACCAACTGTGGATGTTGCTGAGTACTGTTGTTTTGTACTTACCCTTATGTTTTCAGCATTTTTGTGTAGGTGCTGTAGTGGATCAGATCTAAGATCTTCTCTTTATTTCTAGTATACATTCCAGGACCTCTAGAGGTAGCTTCCGTTCATTCGCAGTCTTCGATGTCTCATTCTTGTTATCTTAGTGTCTTTACCTTTATTAGAAGACTTGTTTAGATTCTAGACCAAACTTTGTATTAATAATTACCTAGTGACTTTGTATAGTGGCTACCTGATTTTGGGTGTAATAGAAGGCTTCCGTATAAATATTTTACTTATGTATTACTTTTTACCTATATTTTGACTTTTTTATGTTATTTGTGAGTTAGGCTAACCTATCGGGTCGAGAAGGTAGGTGCCATCATTCCTGAATTTTGGGCTTGACATTTTCATGCAATTTATAGCTCTAAAATCCCTATTTGGAAAAGTTTGATCAAGGAATATGAAGATAATTATTTGGTAATGATTCTAAACACTTTTTCAACAATCCCCACTCACTTTAACATGATTTTTACATGAAAATTGAAAGTTTTGAATCTAAAAATGGTGGTTTTTAAAGTATGAACTCAAAACTTATAAAAAATTATTTTCAACCGAAATAGAATGTTCTTCCAATAAAACTTGATACTTAGATTCCCTAAGTGATGGGTAATATGTTTTTACAATAAAGTTCGGTTTTGACTTTGTGGGACTCGGTTAGAATTTGAGTAAAATTTTGAATAATGGGAATATGGGTATTGATTTTCATGTTTTCTTGTGTGTATTGTTTTTTTTAACTAAATTACTCTCATTTGGAGGCTTTAAGTAAGGGAAAGGCCCGCGATTGAGATATTTCTTCATTTCTAAGGAAAGTTGAGGTTACTTAGTCTCTATATAAAGTATTAGTATTGCTTACTTGATTATGTGTAGTTGGGAAAGTTGATTACATTTGTGTTGTGGGATTACATATGTCGAGTTTAAAATAAGGAAATTATTTGATGATGTGATTTCATGATTCATGACTTTGTTCCATCTCTTGAATTAGTTGAAATGTCTTGAATTGATTGGAGGTTAGCTTAATATGGGTTATTTAATTATTATTTGCCTCCTTAATGGGCTGATTTCCTTGTCATTTGTTTTGATTGAGCATCATACTTTCATGATTACTCTACTATGTGCAAACTATTGATATTTGTATATGAAATTCACTAGCCCACATTATTAAGGAAATAAATTATTTTTGGAAACCTAACTGTGATGGTTTTGACAAACATATTATATAAGGTAACACATTTGATTGGAATCCTGACTGTGACAGTCTTGACTACAGACATATTATAGAGGTAACAAAAGTAATTAAACCTAACTATGAAGGTTAGGTAACAGGTGTGCATGGACCTTGTGAATCCCATATGGGTCTCGACTGTGATGGACTCGACAACGGGTGTGTACATATAGGGAAGACATGCATCACGAGTATTTACATATTGCGTTTTCATTGATTTGCTTCTTTTTTGGATTGTTTTCCCTCTTGATCACTTGGACTTACTTGAGAATTGGTGTTTCCTTGAGATTACTTTATATTTGAATCATAAACTGAACTTGTTGTTACTACTTGATAATAACTAAGATTATTCATGATACATGACTTCAAATTGAGATTTCCATTGATACTTGATTGTATTTGACATTTTCTGAGGTGATTACTGATGCAGTAGATCTGGTGAGTAGTTGTACCATGTGAGTTTTACTTATATTTTCGTATATCTTATTGTGTTGTTGATTGGCCTGCTGTATATATATTATTTACAGATTGTAGTATCGGAAAGTAGTTGGATGTCAGGAGTAGTCACTAGTTCTTTATATTTAAACCAACTGAGGATGCTGTTGATTACCATTATTTCGTACTCACCTTTGTTTTTTATGCACTTTTGTGCAGGTGCTATAGAGGATCATACTTGAGCTCTTCTTCTCATTTCTAGCAGCACTCTCTAGGACATCTATGTAGTTGTTGCTTGTTTGCAGTCTCTAGTGTCAGTCTTTTATTATCTTAATGTCTTTACCTTCCTTGAAAGACTTGTTGAGACTTTAGACCAAACTTTGTATTAATTATTACTTAGTGGCTTTGTATAATGGCTACCCAATTTTGGGTGTAATAAATGACTTCCGTATAAATATTTTACTTATGTATTACTTCTTTTCATTTAATTTGGATTTTCTTTTATCTTATTTGTGAGTTAGGCTGAGCTACCAAGTTTGAAAGGTCGGTGCCATCACGCCTGAATTTCAGTGCGTTACAAGTTGGTACAAAGCCCTAGGTTTATAGGTCCCACTGTACACAAGCAAAGTTTAGTAGAGTCTCATGAATCGGCGAGGAGACGTTTATTACTTATCCTCAAGAGGCTACAGAACGCTAGGAAAAGATCTCTTTATTTTTTCATTATCTTCTAGTGAAGTTAATTTACGTGTGCTGAGTCCTTATATGTTTTTGTTTATAGATGATGAGAACCAGAGCTGCAGTTAACATAGATGAGTCTGCTATTCTGGCACCCGTTAGAGGTCGAGCAGAAGGTGCCTCCCCCGAGCAGGAGATTGAGAGGGATGATAGAAAGGCCCCTCTTGATTATGTGGCACCCCCACTTTTATATGATACTTTGCTCAGATTTTTAAGGGTGCTGGAGAGCAAAGCATAAGGCCATGCACCATAGGGTTCACATACTAGA